>CABHPH010055832.1:0-11620 GCA_902168325.1 Peromyscus nudipes | reverse complement strand
CAACACAAGGAGATTTTCAATGGAGCAAAAGCTAAATGAGCAGAGAACTTTCTCCACTAGGTTTGAGCAAACACAGATGAATGATCTTCAAAGAGAAAGCAAAGTCAATGACTTCAAGAACAACTGCCAAACATCTTACCTCTCCCACCACAGCCCCCAGTGAAAAGACAGCCAAGACTAGGAAAACATCTCTTTACTCACACTCCAAGCTGACTATGCATGTCACTAGCAGCCCAGATTGGAGGCCCAGAACCCAGTGAATATTCCAGAATTCTGCCAAGCTCCCTTGGCAGAGGGAAAAAAAGAAATTTTCAGTTGTTTAGGTAAGCACATTATTGCTGATAGTACTAACTTTAACCCAATCAGATCTGCTAAGGATTAAGACATTCCAGGCTCACAAACTCATCTTGGTCCAACCCAATGCTCTGAAGGGAAGAAAAGACCAGACTTATGGCACTTAAAAAGAAGACAAATCCTCATGATTTTTCTCTCCCAGACACACATTTCAGCCAAGCAAATTGATTCCTATTGAAATCTCCCGGGCCAACCTGCATTTCCTTTTATTTGATTTCTTATATAGTTATCAGTTTTAGCGGTCTCTACTCATCTTTTTCTTTAGTGAGGAGAAGTATACCTCAGACCAATTTAAACTGTGTTTCTCTACCTTTCTTCAGACTGACCCCCACCCCCTGCCCCTTAAAAATTGCCCATATCATCCTGTTGCCCTTTGTACAGCTCATTAATTCTACCTAAAACAGCTTCTTAGAATAGCTTTGAACATCCTCCCTAAGGAGAGAAGTCAAAAACCAGCTAAGCAAATATTGGACTGCTTTCATTCAGCATGAGCT
Organism: Peromyscus nudipes; assembly: GCA_902168325.1. Lineage (NCBI taxonomy): Eukaryota > Metazoa > Chordata > Mammalia > Rodentia > Cricetidae > Peromyscus > Peromyscus nudipes. The sequence goes on along the minus strand of CABHPH010055832.1, from coordinate 10,772 downwards.
CTCTAGGACACTTGGCTTCTAAGCAATTGGTCCCTTTCCTCTCATATCTGCTCAATAGCCCTTTGCTTGCATCCACTTGAACTTTCTCAGCACAAGCCAGCAACTGAAACAGAAGTCATTAATATTGGTCAAATACTTCGACATGCCAGATACTGTGGTAAGCTCTTTAAACAAGTTGTTCTCACATAGGTAAGATCAAAACCAGTGAGTACTGTGAGGAAATGTTCTACTTGCCATATTTGGCAAGTGCGATGATGCAGAGTCATATAAGGATGCAGATGGGGGAATGAATCCAGTTTAAAGGGGACAAGGAGATTTTGAAGTAAATTAAGAAGCTGGCAAGGCCAGGAAGGGAAAAGAGACATTCTTATGAAACCAAGTGACAGCTGCAAAATTGCAGCAGTTGGAAGGAACTGGTGTTTTCAGGCTAGCTAGGCAAGAGGAGATAGTGTGAATGGAAAGCCTGGCTGTGGTCCAGGCAGGCCTTGCTGTGGAGTCTGGACTCATCCTGAAAGTGATGTGGAAGGGACAGTTGGTAAAGAAGGAGAATGGCATTAGACTCGCATTGCATCAATGTCACTTGAACCAGAGAGTGAGAGAAATCTTTAGGGATCTGAAGACATAGGAGAAAAAGAAGAGGAGGAAGAAAGAGGGAAGAAAGAGAGAACTCCAGTAAGCCAAGTGAGAGTGTGTATTGTGAGAAGGAAGACAAGATTCTAGAGTTCTCCTTGGGTGCCTTAGCATTGTCACAGCTACTGCTGTTGATGTTATACATTTGGATTAATATTGTCACCACTTAATTTTTTATATGCCTGTACAGCTTGTCTCCCCAAACAAACTATAAGCTCTTTGGACTCTGCCTTTATAGTGATTTATTCAATATTTTATATATCGTGAATATGCAAGATGCAATGGGCATTATCTCTATTTGAGATATATATCCTTAAACACTAAGAATGCTGAAGGACCAGACCAAGAAACTGGACCTATCCCAGGAATCAGAAATGAGTGAATTCTCATTTAAGCAATTTACTGAGACCTATATTGGCAATTTCTATCCAGACTTCATCACCTAACAGATAAGCCCCAAACCCCTCAGTAATAACAAATTCCTCAAATTATACCATCCAATATGAGTATAGTGCTTCACAATTGACAGCATATCTTTTCCATCCACGACCCCAGTTAATCCTGTTTCCTGACTTTTATTCATTCACTAAGGCGCAGGTGTAGGCAGGAATATTATTCTACACGAAGGAATTAACAGAGAGATGAAGTGCCTCTCCAAGTTCCTCAGGAGGTATGGTGACTGCGATTATGCAGGTTTGGAGCTGGAGAGTCAGTGTGGTCCAGGAAGAAGAGCCCAGCATGACAGTTACAGGGAACTGCATTTGAAACCGTGTCCTGCCTCTTCCAAACTGGATCCCCAGGGGTAAGTCATTTTAGCCTTTTTGAGCTGCTCTTCCTCATGTGGAAAATAGAAGTGAATCTACTTACTTTACAGTGCAGCTGAGGAGGTCAACTATGATGGCACATTTTTTAAAAAAGCACAAAAGAAACAAAAACAACATTCAGTGCAGAGCTTAGCATGAGTACTTTTCAGCTCTCTCTGTCACAGTCCGTATAGAAACTTGAGAGCCCTTTAACATGCAGACTTCTAGGCTTCTCTACAGATCCTTTGCACCTGGATCTTTGGGGGAGAATCCAGTGGATTCTTAGGTCCAGCCCACTGGGGCCTGAAGTACAGTGTATCATCAGCCCATTAGAGAAAATGTGGAAAGGAATCCACAGTTTATTTAGAATTTACCCTCTTCTTGGTGCTGTGCTAGGGGCTTTCACCTGAGAGACAATTTTTTATCTTCCTCACCATTTTTTACAATTCACTTAGATAAGGTTTAGTGACAGTTGTACACAGGAAGTCGTACGACATAGCCCTAACATATCCTTTCCCTCCTGTAACTGTAACCGAGGATTGTGGTAGTGCTTGATTTTTCTCCTTTGCAACCCACTTCACTTTATACTCAAACCTCTGAATTAGTCTGGCCTATACAATCTCAGCAATACCCATTGCTGTTCTCATATCCAGACTGTGGGCCCTGCACTGAACATATTTTATACACTATCTCACTCTATCCTCACTGTCAGAGCCCTGTGACCTGGGTGCTGCAGTGTTAACATCTGCTCTTAAAAATAGTCTGAGATTCTGCTTTCAAACAAAGGCTGAAGATACAGTGTCATTCTACAGTGAAAGGGAAAAGACTAACACACAATAAAGGTGAAGGAGGAAGAGGAAATTGGCATTGATGAGTACAGAAGCAACACCAGGGCAGGAAACGGAAGCAAAGAAATTGTGATTCACACTCTATAACTTGAAGGCCACAAGTGCGTGCTAAACAAAATGAATTTGCCTTGCTTTACTGCCATCGTGTGGTTGTGTGCTGTATAGACAACCAGCTCATAGACCTCTATTTCTGTTACTGAGACTATGAGGCCCTTTAAGTCATCAGGAAGAAAATAAGGCCAAGCAGAGGTCCTGCCCTTCAGGCCTTTGTAAGAAGAGTCTTCTCTTCCTCTGGAGTTGCAGAACTGGAACTGGAACAAGCAACTAATTCAGGGATGAACACCCTTTCTCATGCAGACCATTTCAGGAAGAAGAAAGCCGTTTATAAGCACCATTGTTAGTTTTCCTAGTCAAAATGAAAATAACCTCATGTTCCCTGACATAGGTAGAGGGTCATTACTTTAAAGGTCTCATTATTTTAAATCTAGAAGGTAATCATCAAGAAGATCTAACAGATTAGCTTTCTAAATTTCACCCCTCACTCACAAGGATATTGCTTCAGAACTTCTCTGCACACTTTTCCAATGCATGGCCAGAACCATTTCTGAAGGTAATTGATATCTTGCATTGCCTATAGGGAAATAGGCTTAAAGGGGTAAAATGGGTCATCTATGGCCCAGACAGTAAGATAGGGATACAGCCATTGCACAATGTAAAAGTTTGTTAGGCACCAGAAATGTGCAGTCGAATGAAGTTGTTCCCTGACCCGTTGATTCCCTCCTGCCTCATCCAGGTTAGCCCAATTTCTTTTCTGGATGGAGACACATCTCTGTGGTAGTTAGTGCACATAACAATGTGATTTTCATCAATGTCTGATCCCCAGATTTTCAAGGACTGTCAACATTCCAGCTAATGCTACCCCAAAGGAATGTGACTCTGGGCAATGCCCTTGGCTAAATCCATCTCTCTCAAAGACAGCTACCAGCAGTGTCCTTGAAGTATCCATACTTATAAAATGATTATCCTGAGTACAATGGCTTTTTTTGCTCCATGTTTTGGTGTGTACAACATGATATTTTGATATATATGTAATAAAATAATTATTTGTCAAACAAATAACATATTCATCTCCTACTATAGTTATATGTATACTAAAACCACTTGAAAATCTACTTTTCTCTTGGAGAACAAAAAAGACAATTATGAAATTAATTATGATTAGTGGAAAGCAAATCATAACAAGGAGCTGAGTAGGTATATAGGGCCTTTGATGTTCTGAAGGTGGAGAAACATTCAGACCCACAGCCAGGCTTTATTACTGGAGCTGATAACATGGCTATCCACCCATCTAGTTCAGTGCTCTCTACTTAAAAAAAAAAAAAAAAAAAAAAAAACAGGGAAATCAGGTCTCCAAGTGGGAAAGTGATGTGCCCAAGCAAGCTTAAGAAAATTGAAAACAGACTAAGGAGGTACCCTGGCGAGGCTGACTTCTCCCACACTCTACTGCCCCACTGTGGACATGAGGATGGTTGCTAAGCTGCCTGACTGAGCTCTAGTGAGCACAAGACAACAGACTGTCTTGCCAAAGGAAACTGACAGAAAGGCAAGGTAACGGGAAATGCCTGGAAACTGAACCTACAATGATCAAACCCCATGTCTCCATAAAAGGCTTTGAACTGGCAAGAATGAACGGAAATGTTGAGAGAGCAAAGGAAATGAACCCCAGAGAAAGGAAATGCAAGGAACACACATGTGGCCTTTGGTTAGCCTCTGTGACAAGCCTTTGCCAAGTTGGATGGATCCTTCCTTGCTTCCCTCCTTTCTGAAAGCCAAGTCTGGGGCATCCCCTCCACAGGGACTCTGACAACTGGGCCGATTATCTACTAATAAGTTACATTAATGCAACATTGTGCTTTGTATGTAATTATTGCTTCCCTCTATCATCTAGATAATCCTCCAAGGATAAATACTATTACCAGTCTCCATGAAGTGAAATACTGAGAGGTTAAGGAGTGTGCCCAGATTTGCACAACTAGTAAGTGGTAGAATAAACCTATGTGTTTATTCTTCGTGTTATATAGGTCACAAATTCTAAAGCTGTTGATCATCATCCTGTGGAGTCATGTAACAAAATATGGGAGGGTGATGAAAATCGTAGCAACAGCAAATTGTTTCTGAATGCACAAAGAGCACAAATTAATTCAAAATCAAACATGCAATGAATCTGAGGTGTTTCTGGCACCGCTTTGCCCAAGCTGCATTGTGAAACTTCACTGCAGTCATGGTTCTGAATTTACAACACGGTACATTTAGAACTGTGCATGCCCTCACCTCACACCATGTGATGGGTATAAGCACAGACTGAAACATGGGCTTGGATTAATTGCTGTTGTTTGTTATAAAGCACAGGGATTTTACTATATAAGCAAAGTTTGCTGAGCTTGCAGAAACAGTGCTTTAATTAAGGAAAACAGAATCTTTTAATATTTTCCTACCATCATTCTTTAGCATGTAACCATCAAAGTAGTGTATCTATGGATTATATTGTGTTAGTAAAGTTTGATTTTAAAAACTGCTGCTTCACACATGGGATCTACACAAATCCAAGCCAAATGGGGTCCCAGCATTGAGAGGGGAACTGAACATGAGGCCCCATCCCTAATCAAGAAGTTATTTAATTAACAACCACTCACAAAGGAAAAAGCAGTTTTCTCCAATGGAGTCTCACTGAGTATACGAACCACTCTTAAGGCCAGGCTGCCTTCCCAGCCAACACAAAACAAACTCAATGGTATCTTTAGAGATGTTTTGTCTCATAATGTTTCGCTTGGGCGTTTTCTTAACCTTACCCATCTTTTGTTTATCTATTATAGTTTCCAATTTTGTCTTTTTACGGATTTTGTGTGTGTGTGTACATATGTGTGTCTACATGTGGATGTGTTCTTTAGCTTTTCTTTTCTTGCTTCTTTGCTTTATTTTAGTCTGGTTGGTTTGTTTTTTTTATTGGCCTATTTGTTGTCTAAAGGGAGAGAGAAAGAAGATATGTATGGGTGGGATGGTGGGGAGAATCTAGAGTGAAATAAGGAGAGAGAAACCATGATCAGAATATACTGTATCAAAAATGTTTAAAATAAAAATTTGATATAACAAGAGAAATAAAAATAAAAACTGCTGCTTGAGTTGCTGAATTGAGTTTCATAAAAAGTCAGAGAATTTTGGCTTGGCATTAGAACAGAATTTCACAACGGCTTTTGAAATGGCCCTGAACACACATTGTTATTTTGTGCTACATATATATTTATATGGAGTTGTACTCCAAGCACTGATAATTATAAAACCAAAATACAAGTCAAATGAAAAATGTGGAAGATGCTATAAGTACTTTCATATTTAATATTCAGCCACAACTTATTTTTTATGTAAAAGCAAGCATATCATTTCATTATTACACCAATTTGCTTTCATCTGTAATAAATGGTAAAATCATGAATAAAAGTTGTTTTAAAATAAATTGATTTATTATTTATTATCAGTAGTTTGACTTACATATCTATTTTTATGTCTAAATACTTGGGGTTGTATGAAAATTTCTTCAGGGAAATGGTTCTTGAGTAGAAAATTTAAGAAGTCCTATAGACGTAGAATATCTCTTTCTTATAATTGATTATTTTTCTGAAAACTAAAGCATGATACATTAGGTTCTTTGGTCATTGCTGTGGCCAAATACCCAAGAGAAAGTACTGCAGAGGAAGAAAGATGTCTTTTGGCTCATGGTTTAATGACTGTAGCCCCTCAGGTCAGGGAAGGCATGGCAGCAGGCAGCTTGCTCACAACTAGGTAGATCAGGACGCAGAAACAAAAATGATGCTATTCATCTGGCTTGCTTTTTTTTTTTTAAATTCTGGCCAGGACCTCAGTCTGTGGCACTGTTCTACTACATTCAGAGTGAGTTTTCGTCCCTCAGTTCAACTTCTCTGAAACACCCCCACAGATGTGTCTCCTAGGTGATTCTAAATCCAGTCAAGTTGGTAATAAGAGTTAACCACCACACGTGAGAATAATTTCATTTTAAAGTTGGTATCAATATAATGATAATGATGACATCACAAAGCAAAGATTGATAGATTATTACACACCAAACACTGTACAGAGTATATTTCATAAGTGACTTTATATAACCCTCACAAAACCTGTGTAGTAACAAGCTCACAATTATGAATAATTTTTCCCATGCCACATATTTGTGTATTTCATTGTGCTAAAAACACACCCACTTAAAAAAAAACTATTTCTTTTTTTCATGTTTGGTGTTTTGGCTCCATACATGTCTGTTTACCATATGTGTGCCTGGTACCCATGAAGGCCAGAAGAGGGCATTGGATCCCCAGAAACTGGAGACATAGATAGTTGTGAGCCACCATGCAGGTACTAGGAATCAAACTTGGGTCCTCTGGAAGAGCAGCCAATGCTCTTAACCACGGAGCCATTTGTCTAGCCACCCCCACTCCAAAAAGGTCACACTGCTAACTTTAAGCAATCTATGTTCAGTCATCTTCCGCATAGGTTCTGATCTTTTCCCTGCTTCCTACTGCTTTTGATGTCAATTCAAGCAAGCCTAGGAGAAGGATAGCTGCAGGGAGGGAGATAAATACATTATCTTAGCATTAGACTTTTTAGACATTCATCTTTGTGGAATCAGTTCCATGAACTCTTCATTTAATGGCAAGAGTCCAAATAACAGCAAACCAAACACTTTTCTCAGCTTTCATTTAATTGATAAAATTAAAGGTAGGGAAAGGCATTGTACTTGACAAGGCTGTTGTTTGGAGTCTTTACCTGCCTTTCCTCTTCTTAGTGAATGAGTAATTTCCTCAACTCCCAGATACTGGATCACTGCTGAGCAGCATGACAGTGTGCAGCCTGGAAGCTAATTTCAAGTCATTAGTCACCTAAAAAACCATCATCTGCTTTTACTAGGACTCAGTAGCTATAGCAATTGATCTGGAAGGTAGATTCCACCTTATGCTTCAGTGCAAATTCATAGTTAATGTTTGTTGATTTTGTGCTTTAAATATTTGATTATTTGTTTCATCTTTAATGAAGAAAAGAAGACAGGGAGTTACTTCCCTAAACTTCTTAACCAAAAGCATTTAAGAGTAAGAGTCAGTAGAGTGAGTTTAGAGCAGATATTGGAGACTATTGGAACAGCAGGGATAGTGGTAGAATAGGAAACATTGCAAGATAAAATCTTAGAAGCAGGAAAGGCAGTGGGCAGGGCTCAAATGTAAATGAAGAGCTTTGACATTCCTTTGCATTCATGTAGAGATTTTTGTTTTGTATTTTGTTTGGTTTGGTTGTTTCTTGAGATATTGTCTCCCTCTGTAATGCAGGATTACCTGGAATTCACAGTGTTCCTACTCCTACCTAAGTACTGGAATTGTATGTACACACCATCATACATAGCTTCCAATTGCATGCTTTAGTCTTTGGGAGCTGTTCTTATACAACTCTTCTCTAATCATTTATCAGAGCCACCCCTAAATCCACTCTATCACTTTCTTTTAGGAAGGAAGATTGAGATAAGGAAGGCATAAGTAGATTTTCCAAAAGACCAGAGTAAGTTCCAGAAAGACTGTGTTTGTATGAAATTATAATATGTGGAACATAAAAATTTATGTGTCTCCTTTTTATGAAGTCTCTATCAGTACAATTTGGGTGTAAGTCCCATCCATGGGTATAAGATCCCTATAAATATCCATTCTACTTGAAACCTCTTCCAGAATCCATTGGATATGTCCCCTTTGGTTGTTTGTTTTTCTTTGGTTATACTAAAAGATTGACAGGAGACTGAGTTTGAAAGTAGGGTTGGAGAGACATAATGCAGAAATGGGTACTTTCCATATTTTGGATAACTATTAATAAAAGCAATGAATTCTCAAGTGTCTCAATATATACCTTCACCAATATAGAGGAAAAATGGCCATGGTACTGTGTACAGGGCAGTGGATTAGAAAATAAACTCTAGTCAGTGTTTTACCGCTATATTCCTGAATAACTTTACATAAATCACTTTACCTTTTCATGTCCCAGAGTTATGTCATTATATAACAGCATGGTATGATCATGTATGTATACATTTTCCTTGTTTGTTTATTGTCATTAAAGTTTACTGAAATTTTGTTGTCATAAGAGATTTTAAAACAAACACAAGTAATGAAAAGGAAACCAAAGTGGTATTATTTATACTTTAATATGACCATCTTCCTAAGACACTAAAAATGTAAGCAAAAAATTCAAAATAAATAAACTAGCACTTTCCTTTCCATTTATATCTCAAGTCATCTTCACACCCTACTGTAAATCTCACTGTCTTCACAAACCAGTGCTGTGTATCATTTAGACTATGAGAATATGATTCATCTATAGATGTTACAGAACTTACCTAAGAATTAAGTGTTATGATAAAAGTCTTTTCATGAAAAAGAACTATGTTCCATTAGAAGTATTTGGATTGTTTAAGTTCTTACTAGGAGCTCTTTGGTTAGTGGTAGTATTTCATATCTACCTCCGCTCATACAGAGAACAAGAGCCTGCAGCATTCTCAGCTATAAATAAATCATCTATACTATATCCCCTTCTCACAAGGCTTAGGGATCATTGCAGAAAGGGGGTGGGAGACTATAGGATCTAGCATCAGATAGTGAACACAAAGAACTCACAATGATTATGACAATATACACAAGTTCCATGCAAACAATAAGGCTGCTATGGTCTGGGTATTGTTTGTCCCCAGAAAATCATGTACTAGAAGCATGGTCCCCAGGATCAGTATTGAGAACCTTTAAGAGATGAGTCTTAGTAGGTCCTGAGAACTCCACTGCCATAAATGGATGAATGATATTTCAAAGGACTTTTTCAGACCTTCCAAGAGTAGATTAGTTCCCAAGAAAAAGCAAGCTGTCATTAATAAGCAATCTTTGCTCCCTTATGTCCTTGCACGTATACATGACCCTTCTGCACATATCCAGCTCCTTTTCTGCTTCTCTACCATGTCTTGATACATTCAGACACTAATGTTATACCCAGTTGAATCTTTGGTCTTTATACATTACCCAGGAATGGGTGATCTGCTATAGCAACACAAAATAGTCTAAGACACAGGCTAATAATCCTTTCCTTGAAGATTGATGCCAAGGTGTAAAGGGTAGTTATGTGGCTAGCAAATGCCACATAGGAGTTTGTATTTGCCAATTTTATGTGTTGAAAATTTCCAAGACTTTGACTTAACCTTTCTTTTCACTCCTTTTCCATAGCTAAACAGATCTTGTAAAAGTAACTTCACCTGTTTTTAAATCTCATCCTCAGAAGGTGATAGTCATTATTATCACAATTATTTATCCTTATAACTGTATTCTATATGTGCTAAGAACTCCAAATTTCTAAATTTGAGACTGGATTCCTCAGTGAGGTTCAGACCACTTGCTTGACATTAGCATTTAGGCTACACGGAGACATCTCACAAACATCTGAACTGAGTTTCCATTTTTCCCGTTCCAACCATAGCTATTTCTCCTCTTGTCTTTCCACTTCTTGTCTTCTTTTACCCCCACCAAACCTAATACCTTCTACAACTGATTGAGCATTTTAAAATACATAGCTGTTCCTCACTATCTACTGGATATTGGATCTATTGTAGCTGCATAAGAATTATACATTCATTATGTATATGTCAATCATTTCTAGATTGTTTATATAATATAATGTCAATTTTATGTGAACAGTTGCTTTACTGCATTATATATAGATAAATGACCAAAAATGTACATTTGTAGTACAAGTGCAATTTTTATCAAGTTAATTTTCCATAGTTGGTTGAATCAAAACATACAAAACTTAACCTGAGGATACAAGGGACAACTGTGTTTTTTCATCTAAAAAAATTTCATATATGAGTACTGTACTTCTACCATCTCCCCCCTCCTTCTTCCAAGTCTTCCACCAAACACTTCCCATCAAATTCATGATCTCCTTCTTAAATTTTTATTGTTTCATGCATACTTATGTGTATACATACATATATACATGCATATATATGAATTAATATATAAACACAACCTCCCGAGTTCATTTAGCATTGCTCATATGTGTATATTTTTGGGGTTGGTTACCACTGGGGACTGGATAACCTATTGAGGGTTCATCCTGAAAGAAGATGGATTCTCCCTCTTTCAGCAGCTATTAATCGCCTACAGCTCTTCATCTAGGGATGAGGCCTTGTGAGATTTCCTCTATGGCAGCATGTCAACTCTATTTGTAACCAGTGGACTTTATTCAGATAGCTGATACCTGTTCTTTTATTTCTTCCTAGTCTAAGACTATCCTCCACTCTGGCATCTTCCACTCTTGCCACCACCTCCAAAGGTGTTCTCTGCAACTCTGTCAGGAGAACTTTCTAGGATGGAAGTCACATCTTGTCTCCCTCCTTCACAAA
>CABHPH010055805.1:0-13077 GCA_902168325.1 Peromyscus nudipes | reverse complement strand
GGGAGGAGGGGAGGGGAGGAGAGGAGGGGAGGAGAGGAGGGGAGGAGGGGAGGGGAGGGGAGAGGGAGAGAGTCTGGCTTGGGCTGCCACGATGGCTCAATGGGTAGGAGGGCTTGCCTCCAAACTGGACAACCTGAATTTGTCTCAGAGACCTGTGTGGTGGAAGGAGAGAAATGACTCTCACAAGTTGTGTGTGATCTGACCTCTACACGTGTGCTATGACACACTCATGCTCGCCTCTCAGAATAAATAAATAAATGCACACAGACACACACAAAAAGAGTCTGAGCTCTCCGTGATATGACTGAGTTCGAATCTCAGCTTTAACACTTTGGGATTGTGATGTGGGGCAAGCGTTTCTAGGCCCAGTTTCCTCTCATGCAAGATCAGGATAAAAGTACTGGGGTGCTAAGAGGATTAAATGATACGACACACACTAAGCCCTTAGATTAGGGCTGTGGAAAATAGTCAGTGCCAATGGCTGGCTGAGGAAATCGTTATAATTCCTTAGCAGTCATCCTTAGTGAGCCACCAGGGATGGTAGAGGGGGCTGGAGGTAGGCAGGCAGGTGACAAGAGAAAACTGTATCCTGGGCTGTGTCACCGACTCTCCTTGCTGCTCAGTTGGGATAGCTGTCAGCTCTGATCTCCTTTAGGACCTGGGACTGCTCTGAAAGGTCCCTAGTTCCATACCTCTTGTCCCCTTGTGAGACCAAAATGAGCCATCTTAGAAATAAGACCAAAATGCTTTCACCCAAAAACTAAGGCCTAAGGTTTCTCCTTCTAGGAATAGGCCATTAGTTACTGAAACAAGTCAGTCCAGATTCCAGAAACCAGGAAAAGTGTAAAAGTACAGAGTCACAAGGTAGTCACGAGGTAATGCCTGCTGGACTATGGAATGTCCTCTCCCTGGTTTCCAGGGTAACTGACCACAGAAATGTCCCCACCTGAGGGCAGCCAATGAGAAATGGTGGCAGGCAACCACTCCCTTAGAAGTAAGATTAAGCCATGATTTCTAGAAAGCCCCTAGAAGCGAGCCAATCAGAATTGTACCCATACTAGCACCCCTGAATGATGTAACCTTGTGACTTTTCCCTTTAAAAACTGAGCTTGCAGATAGGTGGGCACTTCCTCCAGCCTCCACTGCGTTGGATGTATTGGACGAAGTCCTTGCCAAGGCTTGTATTGGATATCCAGAATTAAACCTTGCTTTTGCATTCCGGCATGCTCGTCTTTGGTGGTCTCTCTGGGGGTCACGATCTGGGCACAACACCCTGAAGGCCCTGAAGCACTAACCTGGGATAGATACTTTCTAGCCATTTCTGGAAGCAGCCGTATCAGTCGGCCACTTGTTACTGTAACAAATACCAAGACAGTCAAGTTATAGAGAGGAAAGGTTCCTTTTGGCTCATGGTTTTGAAGGTTCCAGTCCATGAAGCCTGGCCCTGTTGTTGTGGGACTGTGCCTACATTTCCTGAGGCAGTATGCAGATGAGTCACACCCCTCATCTCATGGCCCGGAAGCAAGAGTGGGAGAGAATGATGAATGGTCCAGGGACATTTTTAGTACCCCACTTCCAAGGGTATACTTCCAGTAACCCAAAGACCAATAGTGCCAAGATGGAGACTGAATCTTTCTCCACGGGCCTTTGGAGGGACATTCCAGAGCCAAACCATAGCAGCAGGAAGGGTTGTCACACACCACTTTAGATGGGTCAGTCTGGCAGCTGACGGGGCAGGTCTGAGGCCCCGATTCCTAGAGAACTGTCTGGAAGCCATTCTAATTCAAGTTGGAAATTCTGACCGGACAGAATTCCAGTGCTGCCAGTGAAGGGGCAGAAGAGAGGTGAGGCAAGCGAGATCCAGGGGGTGGAACCAGGTGTGTATGCTGACAAGATGCCGGAGAGCCGAGTGGGAGCGGCAGCAGCCGCTTCCTAGAGCAGAGACACTAAGACATGAGTGGGGACCAGAATCTGCTGGAGGGCTCACTAAAGTAGATGCCACTGAGCCCCGAGACAAGAGCACCAGTCACCCAAGCTGCAATGGGGTCTGTGAGTTTGCATTTCTTTTTTTAAAGATTTGATTATTTGTGTGTGTGTGTGTGTGTGTGTATGTGTGTGTGTGTTTGTGACTGTGTGAGCATGCATGGGAGTGTGTGTCTCATCAGATTCCTCAGTGCTGAGCTCACCAGTCAAGTCCTTGGATGCAAACTCTGTTCCTAAGGATCTCTGCTCAGCAAGCATTCTTAGCCACTGAGTCACCGCTCAAGTCCCAGTGAATTGGCGTCACAGTGCATTCCCAGGTAATCTCGAGCTACACTCAGAAGACTGCTCTCCCTGCCAACAGCAGCTACACTCAGAAGACTGCTCTCCCTGCGAACAGCAAAGTCAGGTTTGCCATAGCTTCTGGGTTGGGTTTAGATAAGTCTGCCTGAGGAGGCAGAAGGAAGCATTTAAGGAAAGATATAAGGAGAGGCTGTGAACCCTTGTGTAAGCTGGTGTGACCGTCCTATGGCCTCTTCTCCCTGCCTAACAGGCCATGGACGGTCACGTGTCTTACATTTAGGGTGTGAGCTCTTCCGGATGAAGACAATGGTGAAATTGCGTGATGGCCGTTCTTTATTAAGAGGAACAAGCAGTGCTGGGTGTGACAGCCCACACCTGTGATCCTAGTCCTGGGAGATCAGGCTACAAATCAAGTTCAAGGCCAGCCTGGGATACATGAGGTTTTTGTCTCCCTCATCCCCTGCCCACCACCACCCCTCCCCCTAATAAAAAACAAGGAAAAAACAAAAAAACAAAAGGGGGACTGGGGATGTTGCTCAGTTGGGAAAGTGCATGCCTAGATGCACAAAATCCTGGGTTCTGTTCCCAACACTGCATAAGTCGAGTGTGGGGGTGCATGCCTGCAATCCCAGCACTGGAGAGGTAGAGACAAAGAGCATCTGGAGTTCAAAACCATCTTCTGTGGCACAGCAAGTTCAAGGCCAGCTTGAATGAAAGAAAGATTACAGATACTCAGGAGAGAGGGTGTTATAGGGAGGGAGAGCTGGGGTAGTTAGCGAGCCACAAGGAAACTGGAAGTTCTGCAGGGCTCACACTTAGTAACTGTCCCCACTAAGACTGGTGTGGGGAGGAAGCTGTACAGCAGCTCTTAGATGTCATTACCGAGTGCCAACTACTCAACAGGTGAGGTGTTAATTCCTTGGAAGAGGAACCTCAGGCGTTCTGTCTCTAGAGGAGGCAGGGATGGAATGTTCTCTGATTGGCAAGCCTGGTCACAGGTCTCTACCTAGCTGCAAGAGAGGCTGGAAAATGAAACTGTGGCTTCTGGGTGGGGGGTGGGGAGTCTGCTCTGGTTTGCTTTCTGTTGTTATAACATTCTGCCCAAAAGCAAGTTGGGGAGGAAGTTGCTTTATTTGGCTTATATTTCCAGGTCACAATCCATCATTGAGAAAAGTCAGGGAAAGAACCCAGAACCTAAACCACAGAAGAGGACTGCTTTCTGGTTCACCACCAAGCTTATGCTGAGATAGCTTTCTTATACAGCCTAGACCCAGGAGAGTAGGGATGGTGCCACCCACAGTGGGCTGGGACTTCCTATATAGATCATCAGTCAAGATAATTCCTCTCAGATATGGCCACAGGCAATTTGATCTGGACAGTTGAGGCTCACTCTTCCAAGGTCCATCAAATTGACACTAAGATCTCACCAGCATAGGGCCCAAGACTCCTAAAGAAGGAGACACTCCCAATCCAGGAGACACCCCAACCCAGGAGACACCCCAACCTATGAGATACCCCAACCCAGGAGACACCCCAACCCAGGGAAGGCTTACAAAGTTGCCAAGTGAAGTATGATGACGTCAGATAAAAGCTGGGGGACAGCAGCTGAGAAGAAAGATCCTCCCTAGAGGGTCCCAGGTCATCTCCTCCTTCCCTTAGAATGCACCCTCCTTACACAGCCCTGGCACCCAGAAGTGAATTCTCTGTGGTGGGCGAGCTGACAGTGGTTGATTGCGCATTTAAGTTAGAACCAAAGGCTAACCTTTTAGGGAGGAGGATTTCAAACTCTTAAATCCCAATTTCCAAGCTGGGGTGGCGGCTCAACCTGCAGTCCCATCACATGGGAGGCTGAGACAGCAGGGTTGCTCCAAATTCGAGATGAACCTAGGCTACAGAGCGAGACCTTGCTTCAAGCACTCCCCAGTTAAATATATAAAGATACCTCACTTTCAGCTGTTCTTGCAAATTCTGAGCTTGCTGGCAGTATTGAACCAGTATTCCCACCAGCAAGCATGCCACATTCTCCACCCACCCCCACCTCCATCCGAAGTAACCTCAGTCCTACCCCCTCCAACTACAGCTGGGGACCCTGTCTAGGCCCGCCAGGAGAGATATCGGGCTGCTTCCCTCTCATGGGGCCCAGGGCTTTGCTTGTCCCTCAATCTCACCTCCACTGTGTCCCCCTACACCTGCTCAGAGCAAGAATCGTGAATGGGACGCCTCAGTCCTGAAGCTGTCACTCCTCTGTTTCCCTCAGGCCACCCCTGTCATTGCGACCACCCAGGAACTAGGGCACCTGGACTCATAGCCCTACTGTTAGCCGGTAAGGGAGTCACACTTTTTCTGTCTGTGAACCCGAAGAGTCCTTGATATTGGGAGGCCCAGAGGCTGGGGTCACATTTTAGCTAATTGCTGTTTGTCTTGCAAGCGCCACTAGATTTATCTTATGTTTATACTGAAGCTGGGGTGGCTTTTGGTGTGTCCCCACATACCTGCAAGAGCCCCTTGTCTGGTTACTATGTGGGCCGCGTGTGGAAACACTGCTTGGGAGCTTAGCCAGGGCAGGCGGTCCCACACCCCACACTTTCTATGAATCCTCATCAGCGGCCCAGTGCCTTCTGGGGACTTTGTACCAGTCCAGAGTTTCTGCCCCTGTCTCCCCGTAGGCCCAGCTTATCCCTGTGATTCTGGGGAGTTTATCTGGATACCTCGCTGATATCTGATACTCTGTTGATATCTGGATACCCCAATACTATCTGGTACCTCGTTGATATCCGGTACCCCCTTGATATCTGGATGCCCTGTTGATTTCTGGTACTCAGTTGTGCATATGGCCAGAGCTGGAGAGACACTATCTCTCTCCTCTCAGTCCACTATTTAGTTTCTTGAAGTAGTGCTGAGGCAGATTTGACTGGGTAGCAGAGGCAGGGCCAGCGGAGGATTACCCTGCTCTCTGTATATGTTGTAGGGCCAGGGCCAGCCTTGTTTTTGCCCATTGCCCCACATAGCATCTTGGCTGCTGAGGACACAAAGGGTCCCTTGTTCTTTGGAGTGTCTAGACACTGGCTCCTGGAGCCACTCCTCACGGGGTTGTGGGAGGGGGCGCATCATTCCAAGGTTGATGTCTAACCTTGATGTGTGCTTCTCCTAAGCAGACATGTGGGCTGCCGTGGAGACAGCTAGGCAAAGCCTTCTCGAACGAACATTCAGATGTTCAGTTCGTTAATAAAAACACTAAAACAACCCCAAACAAAACAGCAGGGAAGCAGGGCTTCTAGGAAGAGTTTCTCACAGGTGCTCTGCGAACATCACACATCCTTTCCTCGAGGTGACACCTAGCTTGTCTTCTGAGAAAGATCAGAGATCTTGGCGAAATCTGTTTTCGAAAAGAGCAAACAGAATATTCGAGAAAAGAGCAAACAGAGACTCTTGCCCTACGTGTTTCCCATGGGGGCAAGGGCAGGGAGTGGGCATTGCACGGTCTTCCTGGTTGTCCCTAAGGGGACATTCTGGCAAGGCGGTGAGGAGACCCGGCTAGGTCACCTTGCCACTGACCACATTGTGATTATGGACAAAATGCTTTGTTCCTGGGCTCTGAGCACAGGGGGAAAGATGGACAGGAGCTCCTCTGGGCCACATGACTTGAGGTATGCTCAAGGTTGTAGGACAAGGTTAGAGAGATCGTGGTGGATGGGAGGCCACACGAAGGGCACCTCACTTTAAGTTGGGGTTTTAGTTCTAGTTTATTTTCAGAAGGAGATACTGAGTTCCAACGAGACAGGGCTCCTAGCTGCTCTCTCTGGAGGCGATGGTGGATATGATAGTTCAAACCTATCCTAGACACCGACTAGCTTACCCACTTGGAGCTGCCCAGTGCCAGCACCCACTAGCTCACAGCATGTGCGCGCATGCACGTGCACATGCGCACACGCGTCGTGCACGCACACACATACACGCACACGTGTGTCTTGGGATTGTCCCAGGTCAGGGGACAGGGGTGCCTTCCTGTTTCTTCCAGCCACCCCTTCTTTCTTTTTTTCCATGTTGCCAGTCTCCCGTGGATGCCCATTTCACTTCCTCTGGTCTCGTGGGGTCACGACCACACTGTCAAGCTTCACACGTGTCCTGTGTGGGTCCCTGTTGGAGGCATGTTCGGCATGGTGTCTGGGCCACATCTGGAGATGTCAACACACGTCGGATTGCCTGCTGGGAGAGGTGGGGCTGCTTGAAGCACACCACACACACACAAGGATGTGACTTACGCTTAGAACCACCTTGGGCAGCAAACTTCTTGAGACTTCAAGTCTGGATGGTTCCCAGCATCATCTGGGTTTTGCCTCCCTCTCAGGGGCCGCTTAAGGTGGGGGACCCCTTCATTCTGAGACATGTGTTGAGTTAGGAAGTCTCTCACTGACTGCGCTGTCACCATAGAAGGGTACTTAAACCGTGGTCAGCGGGCCACGGCATCTTGTGCAATCTGTGTGGTATAGGCGTCCATCTTCAATGAAAATGCCATCACAATGGTATCTGAAATTGCCAGGGGTTTTAGAAATTCCAAACCATCTGTCCTTCTCTCTCTCTCTCTCTCTCTCTCTCTCTCTCTCTCTCTCTCTCTCTGGATTTTTGAGACAGGGTTTCTCTGTGTAGTTTTAGAGCCTGTCCTGGAACTCACTTTGTAGACCAGGCTGGCCTCGAACTCACAGAGATCTGCCTGCCTCTGCCTCCCGAATGCTGGGATTAAAGGCCTATGCCACCAACACCCAACTCTGTCCTTCTTGTTCCCTTCCCTAGAAGCGCTCTTGTGAAGGTCAGGTTGTTTTCAGGCTTTACCAGTCTGGATGAATCCCACAGTTTCTGTTTGCAGTGAGCTCCCACAGCCCACACAGCCGAGTTGTGATCTGGGACACTGGCCCTAACACCTATCTGAAATCCGGACTGGCTTCAGCCCCGGAGCTGAGTTGGTCTAAGAAGGAGTGGGGTGGGGACGAGGTAACCAGCTCTGGGCCGTCTTAGCCCTGGGCCTGGTAACCCTCTCAGGTTCAAGATGGTCGCAGAGAGAATCTAGATGTGACCTGTGTGGAACTGTGTCGGATGCCGTTGATGCTGTTGGCGGTGATGCTGGGATGGCCGGGGAAGCATGTGGCTCCCAGAGCATCATGGGAGAATGCACATCTGTAGATAAGGGAACCAGGGAGGAGGTGAGGACAATGGCAATGTGGACACGATGAGGGCGTGGGAAAGGAGCCATAGAGGATGGCACCTTCTAGCTCTAGCACTGGCAGATGGGGTGTCCCTAGTGAAGAGTAGGTGTTGGTCGAGCGCCCCAGTAACTAGCCACTAGACTGTTCCCTGTCCTTACCTTAGTTGGGTCCCTCTGAGGTTCCTTTCATCAGTTGGGAGGAACAGCCCTCAGTCCTGTGGAGTCAATACATGTTAAGCTCTTGGCCAATGACAAGACTGATGCCATGGGGGAGGGGCTTTCTCTTCAGCTCCCTAACTGAATAGCAGTTCTTAGCATTAGGGAGGGAGTGGTCTCTAGGTGGGTCAGAGTGTCACCTGGATGAGTGATGCCATCCAGGCTGAGCAGGGAGAGTGAGGCTGGGGGTGGGGTGGGGTGGTGATGGCTCAGTAGATGCTGGGATCTTCACAGTGGTAGAGGATGGATTGCGGCAGAGTTAGAAATGGCGCCCGGAGTCTACTGTCCCAGCCCTCTGTTTATAGCTGTGAACTTCCCCAACTGCTGCTGGGCTGTCGTGTGACCTAGAGATGGCCAATGGGATGCTAAAAGTAGCTAGGACAGACTGGGTAGAGAGCTTGCTGTGCAAGCCTGAGGACCTGAGTTCGATCCCAGATCTGGGAGGCAAAGACAGAAGGATCTCAGGGACTCACTGGTGAGCCAGTGTAGTAAACTGGTGAGCTCCAGGTTCAGGGAGACTCTTCTGTAAAAGTGAGATAGAGGGCTGGGAGGTGTCTAAATGAGTAAGATCACTTACTGTACACACAGGAAGGGCTGAGTTCTAACCCCCAGAAACCACATAAAAAGCTGGACCTGGCTGCACACACGATTGCAATCCCTGGTAGGGAGATCACTGGGGCTCGCTGGATGCCGACTTGGCTCCAGGTTCGATGAGAGACCCTGTCTTAAGGGAAGAAATCAGAGAGTAACGAGTAGGGAACCTGACATTTTTTTCTCTGCATGCTTGCACAGTGTACCCCCAAACATGTGCATGCGCACGCATACCCTACACACGTGCACACACCAAATGAAAAGAGAAATAGCTAGATGATTTTAGGGAGGGGTCCTAAATGGCTAGAGACATGCAATTTGCTTCTTTCTCTGCCTTCTAGCTGCAGGAATGAGGGTGTGATGGGTGGCACCCCAATAGCTCTTTTGGTCTGTGAGGAGGCAGCAGAGTGGTTGTTGAGGATGTCCTAGGAAGAAGACCCTCTTGGCTCTGGATCCTTACCTTACAAAGCCACCTGCCAGCCTGGACTGCCACCTCTGGACCTCTTTTTACAATTGTGAGAGAAATAAGTCCTGTCTTTTTTTAAGCTGCTGTTTTCGTCTTTCCTGTTGACGCACGCAGCTGAACTGGGACACTGCTGCTGGTGGAAAGGGGTGGGAGGCAGCTTGCAAGGCCTGGGTTGGAACAGGTCAGTGATGATGAGATGGAGGAGCAGGTGTGGTACTGATGCAGGGGGACAGGGGCTCGTGAGGAGGAGCTGGTACAGAACCCCGGGGACTAGAGCACAGACCCTGATGACGCCCAGAGGCTTGAAAGATGAGGAATGTTGGAGCCTGTCTTAGTGAGGGTTTCTCTTGCTCTGATGGAACCCCAGGACCAGGAGCTGATGCAGAGGCCAGGGAGGGGAGCTGCTTACTGGCTTCCTCATCATGGCTTGCTCAGCCTGCTTTCTTATAGAACCTAGGACCACCAGCCCAGGGATGGGACCACCCACAATGAACTAGGTCCTTCCCAGTTCTTCCCCATCAATACTAATTAAGAAAACGCTTTACAGGCTTGCCTACAGCCTGATCTTACGGAGGTGTTTTCTCACCTGAGTCTTCCCCCTCTCAGATGACTTTAGCTTGTGTCGAGTTGACATAAAACTATCCACTACAGAGTCACAAACCGAGATTCCAGGGTTCAGAGGAGAGGGGCAGCTGAGGGGGGTACAGTCTGGCTTGGTCTCCAACAGGGGCAATGCTATGGTAAGAAAGGGGAAAGTCACAGCTGAGAAGGGACCCCGGGGCCAGGAAACCCAAATGCAGACATCTCGCAGCCCCTGTGGAAATGGGGTCCTTGGGTGGGGCTGGCTGCAGTAGCAGGTGAGCTATGAGCTATCTGTGGAAGTGGAAGATGCAGGGACGTTTTTTCAGTGGAGCCCCATGAGGATGCGGAAGGAAACAGGAGTGTAAAGGGTCTAGGAGCAGCATCAGTGGGGACCAGAGCATGGATGCTGGGAGGAAAGATAGCCTAGGAAGGGGGCTTGTCCAAACACAGTAATTCCCAGCAAGAGCTCTAGGGTGACTAGGTGGATACTGTCAGAACTCTGACATCTGAGAAATTTCCGGATTCTTCCTCACAACACCTTGGGGCAAATGCTGGTGTCTCCAAGACAACAGGCCAGGCCCTAAGGGGACTCCACTATCTTCTGCTAGGATGGTCTGTGAACACTGGAGTCTTGCCTGTGACACGGCATACCTGGGCCCTGAACTTGAAAGTCCCAAAGCCTGAACAGGATGGCCAGCTGATACCCAGCAGGAGTGCCCGAACTGGGGGATGCTGGGCTGGGAGGTTCCTTGAGACCTGAAGGCCTGGTGACTCCTGTGGGCTTTCAGGCTAAGCTGCCAAGCTTGGACTGTGTGACAGGTATTCTGGAAACTCTGGGGAGAGGGGGGTGAAATGACCTGACGAGGGCTGAAGAAAGATCATCATGGCTGCCCATTCTGGTCACTGAAAAGGAAACTGAGGCTGGGCAGGAAGCTCCTGTGGCCCCAGGGATGGGAGGAGAGCCGGCACATTCATTCCCCTGCACCTGGACGGTGACTAGGCCTTTGGATCCTGCTAGGTCTGGTGCCCTGAGGTGCTGCACAGGTGAAGGTGGAGTTAGTTCATGCCTCACTTGCCTTACAGACCAGAAATCCCAGCAAGGAAGAGGGGTTTGGGAGATGGGGAGGGAGAGAGGGAGAGAGGGACTGAGAAAAGAAAGATTGGTGAGAGAGACAGGAAGTTGAGAGAGGGTGGATAGAAAAACAGAGACAGATGGATTAAAAGTAGGGTTTTTAGGGCCTGGTTGTAGACAAAACCATTCCTCTCCCACCCCACTGGCCATACTGGGTCCTAGGCTCCACTTCCCCACAAGGGTGTCTGGGAAATGGAGTCTATCACATGGAGGAGACCCCACAGGGTCTGGCAAGCGTGAGCCCACCTTTTCCCTCATCCCTCTACGTGTCCCTCCTGTGTCTCACAGACCAGAGGCTCTGAGTAGAGGGTGAAGTTTGTGGTTGGGTCAGCCCTGGTCTGGATTGACAGGGCCTTTGAGGCATTTTGGATGCTTAGTAAGGGTTTGCTGACTGAAGGGAGGGGTGAGGGAAAGATGGAGGAGAAGAGGCCTGTGCGAGGCTTTTACCTACCAACCCCACAGTTCCTCAGAGTTTTCTTGAATGCAAGCAGCAGGAAATATTAGATAGAAGGATTTAGATTGTGGAGATAAACAGATAGAAAATACAGGATAGCCTCGAGAGGGCCTGGAACCAATTCCAATGGGCCCTGACTGTCTCTGCCCTAAGGTATTTATAGAAATGCCAAGGGGTGGAGCAAAAGACCTCCCCCCCCAGCACAGCCAAGTGCAGACCATCTCAGACACCTGCCCTCTGGCTTGTGGTCTAATCATCCTCTCTATGTGGACCTGCTGGGTAAAGCCAAGAGGAACCTGAAAATGGGCTCCCACAGGCCTGGACAGCGCCAGCTACGCCAGTCAGTGTCAATACCACAGACAGAGCTATGATGACATTGGGTCATTTAAAACTGGGTCTGTGGTTTCTGATTTTTGCCCAGGGATAGTTATTTCTTTATGTGTCTTTAAATTTTCTTAACTGATTCTATTTATCTGGAAGGAGGAGCTAAGTCCAAGGTTTGTGAGCGAAGGGAAGCACCCTTCCTCTCCCGTCTCTGCTAGGAGAGCCAGCCATCATGGGATCCTAAGAAGCTTCTAGAAGTATTCTATGCTTAGGGAACCTGGCCTGTCATTTCCCCTGTCACTGGGGTTATGTTTCTTACTCCTTCAGCACAGAACTTTTGGGGAGGAGGGAAGTGGGATGAGAGAGAATCCTCAGCCATTTTCTGTGGCTATAATTATGACAGAGAACTGAAGCTTGTTGGGCTCCCAGCTGTGGGTGTTCCAGACAGTGGCAGTGGGTAAGGCCTTCCGGCTGCATCTGGGCACATGAAAGGCATCACATGGCTGGACAGAGCAGAGTGGTGTGCCGGCTCTTGTCTCTCTTCCACAGCACGTCACTCTGGCCATCATGTGGAACCACCTTCATGACCCCACCCCACCCTAAAGGCCTCCGAAGTTTCTGTCTCCACAGACAATCAATTGTACGAATTTGGGGGGGGGTTGAATTTCTAATTTATGAGCATTTGGGGTGCATTCACACCCCACCAGGGAGAACTGGCTTTTACTTGGCGCCTTCATGTAGTTCCTGGATGCATTCCTGTGTGCCAGTCCTCACCACACGCCCACGCAGAAACCGATAAAGCTCTATTATAGTTTGGATATGAGATGCCCCCAGAAAGCTCTTGTGCGGAAAGTCTGGTACCCTGATGTTGCTATTAGAAAGGTATGGGATCCTGAGGATGCAATCTTTGGGCTACTCCATGAATGAGTTTACAGCTGGATGGGCTGTTAGGAGGTGGGAAGCGGTTGGAGGAAGCAGGTCCCTGGGAACATGCCTTGGGCAGATGTGTCCTGTCCTCAGAGGCCCATTTCCCTTCTTTCCCTTCTTCCTGGTTGACAAGTTGGAGCAGCTTCCTCCACCCTTCCAGCAAGGTGTTTCACTCGCGACAGCTTCTGAAACCCCAGGAGCCAGCCGACCAGGGACTGAACCCGAGAGCCAAAAGCAATCTTTCCTCCATTAGGTTGACTTTGCCCAGGGATTTTTGTTACCTCGGTGGAAGTAAAATAGCATCTCATTTCACAAATGTGGGAACTGAAGCTCAGAGAGGCCAGATCACGCCGCCAGGGTGACTCTCCCCAGCAATGCCACCCCACGTATCTCTGTCTCTGGATCAGTTCTGGGCTCCACAGGAGGGGCTGGTACTCGATTCTCTTTTCAGGGTCTTTGATGTCACTTTTTGGCGTCTGTGGAGGGAGCCATCTGCCGGGCTGTCCTTCCAAATTTTCCTATCCACTCCCGCCGCATGAATGTTTCCTGGGAAAGATGCAAATAAAAATCTGCTCCCCACACCCAGACAGGGTGCCAATGACAGACCAGAGGAACAGCTACACCCAAGTCCAGCTTAGTGAACTAATGTTTGTTAGGTGTATTTATGGAGCATGGGTGATCTGAAAGCAACTGTATCACTGGGAAGTCTCAACCTAGCATGGATGATAACATCCCTGTAGCTGCTAGATGGAGTCCCTTCTTCCATTAACCCTTTACATGTTATAGCATGTAGCACCCCTGAGTCCAATTAAATATAATTGTGTATATATATATATTTATATATATATAGCGGGTGGGGGAGGAGGCTGGCCCTCAGGTGAGGGTTTGAGGACACTCTCCTT
>CABHPH010055801.1:0-11950 GCA_902168325.1 Peromyscus nudipes | reverse complement strand
AGAGAAACAGGGAAGGAGAACTGGATGGGTCTGTTGGGTGAACAGGGATGAGAGGAGGACCTGTGAAGAGGGGAGGGAGGGGAAACTGATTGGGAAAAAACAAATAAACACACACACGAACACACACACACACACACACACACACACACAAAGAAACAATGCTGTCTGGAATACCATGATGGTGTGTAAGATACTCAATAAGGCACTCAATCTTAGTTTTGACATGTGGATTATGCTCTGGATAAACAAATTCATAACAAGAATAAGTACCTAGTCCATTAAGATGAAAGCATTTTTCTTTCTTCTTTTTAATTTTCTTCCTTTTATTAAAAACAGATTCTTTTCTCATACAATATATCCTGAACAATTTTCCTTCCCTCTACTCATACCAGTCCCTCCCACTCTTTCATCATATCAAGATCCACTCAATTTCTGTCTCTCATTGAAAAAGAATGAGCTTCTAAGAGGTAACAACAAAATATGAAATAAGATATAATGTGCTAAAACAAAAACCAACATATGATAGGATCTAAGTGACAAAGTCCAAATAGTGTTGTGCATAAATAGCAATACCTTAGAAGTCATTCACACAACATCAAGATATGCTGTTTGGATAATTCCGTTCCTCCTGCTTTCTATGTTCCTGATGTGAAGCACAAGTGATGGGGGATTTACTAATTTCACTGCCAGCTGAACTATTTGAGATGTTTCAGTTTGTCTTCTAATGCACATGACTGAAAAAGAAATAATGTTTATCAATACTCAAACAAATGTCTGTGGGTTTTTATTCACTCCACTATTCCATCCTTTCTTTAGGGAAGTTTTTAATGTGTTGGAGCATCCACTCATTTAATACAAAAGATTTTCACTGTGTTAACTTATCATGTGAACTAGGAAATAGAACGCTGCTCATAACAGCTTCATTTGGTTTATTAGGTGAAGGGTACATTTAGAGGCTATTAAATTGTTATGCTTTATACAGAAAAGTGAAGGATTTCCTATCATCCTCATGTTCTCAGAACAGGGTAAGTAGCTGGTAAACCCACTGCACTAGGTACAGGTATTTATCAGAACAACACATCTACCCAATTATTTACTGAGGATTAACTAGGACAGCAGAGGTGCAGTAGCTGAAACATAGAATTAAAACAGGAAACTTCATGTCTCAGTTAGTTGGTCCATTTGGAATGAATAATTTAGTAAGATCAGTAATTTTCTCAAAGTGAGAAATAAATGAATTTTACTGGATGTAGAATTATATTAATATGCATATATAGATGTATCATCGAAGCAAAGAATCTCTGAGACACAGACACTAACCAAGGCAGAATCCACTGACTTCCTTTGGTTTGGAAAATCATGATGCCTCAATCATTTTGCTGGGTTCCATCCATCATGGGATTTTTGCCCTTTCTCTACCCACTACACTTGGAATGTCATCTTCTGATGTAGACTGTTAACACCAATCTCAGTTGTTTTCAAATGAAAAGTTTCTTGCTTCATTCATGTGACAAAATTATCCAAAGAGGAGTTTATCCCTGAGCTCTTACTGCCTGTTGTTTTAGCTGAAATCATGGTGCCTATGGGTACAGAAGAAAATCTATAAACATATTTTCCAGCTTGTTTTTCACCTGAATACAGGGCCTCAGATGCATAGCTCAAGGGAAGAAAGAGCTCCAGAATTCTCAGTGGCAGTGGAAGAGGTATAAGAAAGTGCACAGAGTGTGACAGCTCTCTATTGTTACTGTGACAGCCTCACCCATCAACAAAGTGAGAAGCACAAATTCCCACAAACACTTGAGCTAAGTATAAACCTGCTGGACACTGTGAGATCTTGATCCATCAGACTTATGTCTGAGCAGACATACGTGTTGGTTGGATGTTTTCTTTTGGTTATTATTATCAGGATCTTGTTTAATCACAGTCATGCATATGCCTATAGCTCCTCTGAGTGTTATGTCAGAATCAAAGAAGAATTTCACCATGAAGGAGATGTAACCATTGGTGTATTTTTCCCAGTTCATACTATGTACACAGTCAACAAAGTTCCACATCCTTATCTGCCGAACATTTACACCGACTTTCACATACAGTAAGTGTTGTTGTTCATTTATGCTTTTTCAGATTTCATGTTACAAATGACCCAGGTGATATGTGTTTTCAAGTTTCTATGCTTCTTATTTTTATCATGAAAAACCCTCTTCCAATCCAAAATTCCTTATTTAATTGTATGTTGTTCTGTAAGGCTTCTGATTACATCCTTTATTACACTGTGAAAATGCATATATGTTTTCCAAGAGGGAATATGTCTGCTCTCTAAGGTTCTTTGTCTCTTTTCATGCATAGAATTTTTACATGCCTAGAAATAATCATCTTAATTATCAAGATTACAAAACTTATTAGCTGTGGGCAGGAATTTTGCTTCACTAAATTGGTTTTTGTGTGGTCTAAATTTTTAAACAGATTTTACTTTAGGACTACTATAACTACTCAGATGATATGATATGGAAACATAAAATTATATATCAATTTCCAGATTAATGTAAGTTTTCTTTTGAGCCAACATGACTTAGTATATTGGACTGCACATGATACAGACTTCACAATGCATTTTTTACCAAAATTTTTGTATGTGTCCATGCACACTCATGCCTCAAGGTCTTACATGCTGGTGAGAGATCATCTGTGGAAGGACAATTTAACCTCCCACCATGTGTGTGTTGACATCAAACTCATCCCATACTCAGTGCTATGTTTTTGCCCTAGGTGAACTATATTTTTTCCATATGACAAATCCTGTTATACATGGTACCTGTTATCCTTCCAAATTAAAATTGGTACTGTCTCTAGAAATGTATGAGATGAAGAACATGCCTATCCCATTGACTTTAAATTGTGGTTGACTAGATATGTCAAAGTTGATTACCCTAAATCTCCAACTATTTCTTATGTTAATAATGTGACAAAAATCCATGTATCATGTGAATATTATCCTTTACAATTTGGATGTTAGGAGTTTTTCTCCTCTACTATAAATATATGCCATTTTGTGAGCAGTTTCACACATCAAAATCGAAAAGCATTTCCTTGCAGCTTATTCTAAAATACTTTGCAGTGGGCGGCTTGTTTTAAAATTTTTTATTACTTCATTTATTTTTGAAATAGTAATATAATTGGAGTATTCTCTTTTTGTTCTTACCTCCAAACTTTCTCACATAATTCTTCTTCCTCCCTTCCAAACTTATGGACTGTTTGAAAAATTATTAATACATAAACATATGTGTGTTCATATATATACATGTTCCTAACTACAAACAGATCAGTCTACATAAATGTACTCCTATGCATAGTTTTGAGGATGACCATTTGCTATTGGATATTCTATGGCTTTCCTTTTCTGTGTAGAAGACTATTTCTCTGACTTTTGGAATTCCTTAGTTGCCTCCTGTTCTTTGTATAGAAATCAGACCCTATGATCGTTCTCCCAGCCACTTTGGTATATCTATTATTGTTTTCTTCATTCATATCATGTTCATGAAAATTTCAGGATAAGACTTTAATTATAAAATGTAAATCTTTCAAACAAATAACCTAATTTGAAGTGACCATGATTTATCAACATTGCTTTTTAATAATACTAATAAATGCTTTTATTATCATTTTCAAGACAAATGGTTAAAAGTAACACCACATATACATAAATATATGTACATTGTATTTTGGGGGAATTGAAAAAAAGCCATAAAGAGATATAACTATCAGTTTTCTGTAGCATAACTCAGACAGTAAAGTCAGCTTTCATGTTTCCCCCCAATCTGTCTTCCTTTTGTGTATTAGCAGTGAAAATGTCTTGATGCCTATCTTTATCATGATTCTGAGCTCTTCCCTCCAATGCTGCTTGTGGCCTCATAATCGATCTCTTCTTTCAATGAATTGAAGCTCTGTGGTCTTTTCTCTTCATACGGGCACAGTGAACTTTGAATGTTCTCTACATCCTTGTATGAAGGTCTATGTGGACTGCATTAATTTATTAGAAAGCCCTTTTTTTGTGTCCATTCTGTTGTAGCCACTGCGTTTTGTTTATCCTCACTTTGTACTTTCATTAGCATGGAGATATAATTTGCTAGCTCCTCTTTTCTTAGGCAGTTTCACAAAGAATGTGTAATCTGAAATGGTATTTTACAACACAGCAAGAAACACACATACAGCTAATCAGATACACACCAGCCTAGCTGGTGTAAGAATTTTTTTGGGGTCTCGCAGAAGTGAGTACTGATGACTGTCATTGTTAGCACTATGGGAATTCTTTTAATATTTACCTCAATGTGTCACTTGCAGAAATATATGTGTCTACCTATCACTGTATTCACATTCAGTAATAATTCAGACCATTTCAGACTGATTTTGTCTAATAAGATTAATAAATATGAAGTTATCCAATGTCACTCTCATATCTAATGTAATTGAGTAAATAAATAATGACATCTCTGATTTCCAGTTGAAATTATGAAATGCAGGGACAATAATTCCTACAGCACATTCTAAGATTTCTAAACCTCTCAATATGTCTGTACATCTTCTACAGGAATCATTGATTGACAATATTGTACATCATAGGTTACTAAAATAGACAGAATCTTGTATTTTTATTTCTCACCATTTTTGCCAATTTCTTAAGTTTTTCACTTTTGTCAAAATTTTAAAAATTAATGTGCATGAAATATATTAAAATTCAAAATCAATTTTAACTAGTACATAGGAGATAGGCTTTAACTTTCTTGTGTATAATGATAGTAAATATTCAGATCACAACATTTATGGGCTTGAGTATGTCATAATTTTACTTGGTTTTGAACACAGCTGAGTGCTCATTCAGAAAATACTAATTTCATTTTTTTCTTTCTTTTGGGTTCTGGACAGGTCTTAACTATGCTTCTGTGATGTCTTGGGCTCCCTTTCTCTTTCTCTGAAGCCATTTTCCCTGCAATGTGGCTTCTCCATCTCTGTCTAACCTCTGTCTTTGCTGAACTCAAGTACTTAAGCATGGCTGTCTTTCTTCTCTCTCCCATTGTCCTCTTCCAAGAAAGTAATATGATGTACTCCAGAATTATCTTGGTGCTTTTTCATTTTAAAAATCTAATAATAAAACATTCAAGTGCAAAAATCCCACATTTTAGTACCATGTATGAACTAGATATAATTTTTGATGTTCTATATATAGGAAAAAAACAGAAATCTAACACATACTGATCAAATTTTGTGATTAAAGTTTTCATCCCCTTATCATTGCATAGTGGTTGGAGGCTTTGAGCATCTCTGCTGTTTTTCATGGAAAATATAACAAGGATTATGAATATAATGTGTTCATAAGACTATATACATATAAGAAATTCTCCATTGTGTATATGTACAACATTTTATTTATCCATTCTTCAGTTGAAGGGCAACTAGGTTGTTTCCAGGTTCTGGCTATTACCAAGAATGCTGATATAAACATAGCTGAGCAAATGCCCTTGTGGTATGATTGAGCATTCCTTGGGTATATGCCCAAGAGTGGTATAGCTGGGTCTTGGGGAAGATTGATTCCCAATTTTCTAAGAAAGCGCCATATTGATTTTCAAAGTGGCTGTACTAGCTTGCATTCCCACCAGCAGTGGAGGAGAGTACCCCTAACTCCACATCCTCTCCAGCATAAGGTGTCTTCAGTGTTTTTGATCTTAGCCATTCTCACAGGTGTAAGGTGGTATCTCAGAGTCGTTTTGATTTGCATTTCCCTGATGATTAGGGATGTTGAACGATTCCTTAAATGTCTTCCAGCCATTTGAGTTTCCTCTGTTGAGAATTCTCTGTTTAGTTCTATCGCCCATTTCTTAATTGGACCGTTGGGCATTTTGATGTCTAATTTCTTGAGTTCCTTATATATTCTGGATATCAGTCCTCTGTGGTACAGATACAAAATGGAATGCTACTCAGCAGAGAAAAACAATGACATCATGAAGTTTGCAGGCAAATGGAGGGATCTAGAAAAAAATCATCCTGAGTGAGGTAACCCAGACTCAGAAAGACAAACACGGTATGTACTCACTCATAGGAGAATACTAGTTGTTGAGCAAGGATGACTGGATGACATCACCAGGGAGGCTACCTGGAAAACAGGACCCCAAGAAAGACACGGGGATCGCCCAATGACGGAGAAATGGATGAGATCTTCATTAACCCAGTAGACATAAGTGGGGGAAATGAAGGGTCGGGGTCAAGGGAAAGAGAGCTTCAGGGAGCGGGAGACCCCAGCTGGATCAAGAACAGAGAGAGAGAACAAGGAATAGGAGACCATGATAAATGAAGACCACATGAGAATAGGAAGAAGCAAAGTACTACAGAGGCCCACAGAAATCCACAGAGATGCCCCCACAATAGACTGCTGGCAATGGTCGAGACAGCCCAAACTGACCCACTCTGGTGATGGGATGGCCAAACACCCTAATTGTCGTGCTAGAAACCCCATCCAAAGACTGAGGGATCTGGAAGCAGAGATCCATGTCTAGGCCCCGGGCAGAGCTCCAGGAGTCCAATTAGTGAGAAAGAGGAGGGTCTATATGAGCAAGAATTGTTGAGACCAAGGTTGGATAAAGCACAGGGTCAAATAGCCAAATGAATGGAAACACATGAACTATGAACCAATGGCTGAGGGGCCCCAAACTGGATCAGGCCCTCTGAATGGGTGAGACAGTTGATTGGCTTGAACTGTTTGGGAGGCATCCAGGCAGTGGGACTGGGTCCTGTGCTCACTGCATGAGTTGGCTGTTTGAAACCTGGGGCTTATGCAGGGTTACTTGGCTCGGCCTGGGAGGAGGAGACTGGCCCTGCCTGGACTGAGTCTACCAGGTTGATCTCAGTCCTCGGAGGAGGCTTTGCCCTGGAGGAGGTGGGAATGGAGGGGAAGGGGAGGGCGGCGGGAGGGGGGAGAACAAGGGAATCTGTGGCTATATGTAGAACTGAATGGTATTGTAAAATAAAAAAAAAAAAAACTTCCCTATATCTAAAACAAAAAAAGAAATTCTCAAAATGCATGCATTATATGTGTGTGTACATATATACATACATACATACACACACACACACACACATACATACACACACACACAATCAAATCTTTTTGTTAGGAAAGAAATCTTGGTTTCCACTATTTTTTTTGGTTTCCACTATGAAGGACTTTTGTGCCCATTCCCCTTCCAGTACATGCCTTTCTTTATTTATCAGTTTGGTGTGTCTGGCTGCTCTCTTGTTGGTTTTTAAATGTTTTCATGAATTAACTGAGAACTCAAGGACAGTGTGTTTTGATTACATTCACTCCTCCCCTAACTCCTTCCATGTGTGCTCTTTTATACAAACCCTCCTGTTCACCCAAGTTGACATTTCTTCTTTTTCCCCAAAGAGTCCTGTCTATGTTGTTGTATTGCTCATAAAACTGGAGCCTTCTCTGGACTGTGGTAAACATACCGGAGTTCAAAGCTTTGATAATAACTGACTATCACAAAACCTATCAAGTACAAAATCCCCACAGCTAGTGGTGTGATTTCACACAAAACTCTCTTCTCTATGCTTGAGGTTTTTTTTTTTTTTTTCAGCATGACCTTTTTCAGCTCTGGTGCCACTGATACAATGCATTTATATCTACAATTACTCTGTTCTTTCTGGAAAATAATTTTCTTTTAATTATCTACAACCTCTGGAAGATCACTGAGATTTCTGTGCCTGAGAATAATGTGTGTTCCTCATCTGAAGCTGAGCATTATCCAGTGCCTCATTCTCTCCAAAATCATCATTTGAAGGTCTCTGTTAATTTTCACCTACCAGGAGAGGTTTCTGTGACAAAAAGGGATCAATGTTCTCATCTAGGGTTTGAAAAAAAATTATTAGAAATCTCGCAAATTCTATGTCCATTTAGCATAATAATATTTTTATATTCTCTCCTTGGCCTTATGGTCTCTTTTGTGTTCCAAATAACCATGCTACGAAAGAATTTCTTCTCATGTAACATGCCCCCAATCCAAACAGAAAATTATTTGAATATTCATGTAAATTTCTTTTGCTATTGCATCAGAGGGCATGTCTTATTAGGTCAGTTATTTTTGCATCTTGCAGGGCCCATAAGTGGATGATGTCAACTAATTTTTATTCCTGGTTTCATGTATACAATTTAGTGTTTAGGGTATTGACCAGAGAAGAATTTTGGAACATGATGTAAGCCAATAGAAAACCTTTCTCAGCCAGCCTGCAACTATACTGGGTGATCAGAATCCCAGGGTAGCATGGAGACTTTCTCAGGATGAGCTTTTAAGTACAACAAATATGTTTCGTGTTAAAATACCCCAGTTAACAGAACAGTCAGCTAGAATCGGAACTGCAGAAGCAAACAGAAAGTTTAATTCATCTAGACTCTTTCTGAGAGCTGTGTGTGCTGTTTTCATTTTCATCAGGTGGTGCTGTCCATCTGCTGAGCTTTACAAACTGAATGGCACTTCCTCCATCCAGGCAGTTGTGCTAAGCTCTGGAGGCATTCTAAGGACTGGCACGCTGCTACATTCACCACTGTTCTTAGGGTATGAGCCAAATCATGACTATTTTAGTTTATGATCCAATCAGAATGAGAGATAGATGCCCACTCAGTTCTGATAGCAGGTAGTTTGCCAGGGGGAGCAAACATTTTCACAACCATGCCAAGAATTTCTCTATTTGCTCCTGACCAGTTAGTAAAGAGAAATCGGGTTTCTCCCAAATCCATACATACTTTCCTATATTTCATGAGAACTCTAAACCTCTCCAAATTTGTAGGAACATTTCTGCAAAGAAATCAGTTTTTTAAATTCAGAAACAGAAACTTTTAATGCCTCTAAGTTCTGATCAACATATCTACTTTGTTTGGAAACAATTAGAAGAGCCATTGAGTCAAACCATTTGTATATGCCCACCAAGTAGTCCCAGAGGCCCAGTAATATTGCATATGTATATTATAAATCATCCTATTAGGCTGAATATCAGCTATTCAAATAAGGAAAAGTGTGTAGGTTAAAAATTTGGGATATTAGATTTCTTTGTCCCTTGTAAGTCTCCTAATGTTATTTAAGGCTACCCCCAGTCGCTGTAAGTATGTCAGTCAATGGGCTGTCAGTCTGTTTAATTCATATCCCTATGTAGTATAAGGGCATGGTCTAAGCATAACCAGCAATTCTGGCTGATTTTGGATGTGAATGATATAACTCTATCCCTAAGGTCCCACCTGCAGAATAGAGTCTGATTTCTTAGGTTATTCCTACTTCCCAAAGACCAGAATCTTTTTAAATCAATCTTTTTAGGACTCTCCAGTTTTACAGTGGAAACTTCCTTGATGCTGGCCACGAGGGGACAAAGCCACGGGGAATGCATGGAATTGTAAACTCTGTATTACTATCTAAAAAGATAAACTCTCACGTCCTTCATTTCTCCAAAACAGCCAAACACTTAAAGTAGGCATGAGCAAGTAAAGGTCAAGATGAGATAAAGGCTGCTGGTCTGTAGTCACATTAGCTAATACCTTCCATGTATCTGTCATCCTCAATCTCCAATCCAGCTCTGAGAGCAGTGAGGCTTGGACCTTGACCCTGTGTTCATTGAAAAACACAAGATTCAGTAAGAGATATCAGAGCAGTGATTTCAAGAACCAGGGGACCAATGAAACCTTATTATTAATGGGCCCATAGTTCAGAGACATTCCATTTGAGAATAGTATCTGTGGCTTCCACTTTCTTTATCTGGGTGTGGTGGGTCTGTGATGTAAGAGCACCTACATTCACCACCAGAGGGGTGGAGAGAATGACCTTGTAGGGTCCTTAACAGATTAGCTCCAGTGTCCCTTTGTCTACTCACTTGACACAGAGGATATCACTCTACTTAAGCAAGGTGAAATTGGTGGTGGACTCTGAAGATGGCTGGGTATCTGAGATAATTCAGTGAATAGCCTGTGTGGAGAACTGGAAGGCCTTTAGTGACTTGATAAGGGAATGATTAAAGAGATTTGTCAACTGCTTGTCTCTGAGCCTGGGAAGCAGGTGGGGAATTCTTCCAAATATAATCTCATGGGTAGTTAATCCATCCCTATATGGGGAACAGTAAACTGAGGCACAGTAAAGGAGGAAGCCTATCCATGTTTTTCTTGACTCTAATGAGAATTTTGTTGCAGTTTGATTTGATGTCCTTTTAATTCTTTCTGCCAGCTCAGAACTCTGAGGTCTAGATACACAGTGAAGTTTCTGCTCTATGTCTAAAGCCATAGCTATTTATTAAGAAGGTTTGGGTTTTGGAAATCAGGATATTGTTGGACCCTATTGCTAGAAGGAAGCCAAATTGAGTAACCATTTATGCCTGAGCTTTTTAGCTACTATTTGAACACTTTAGTCTATGTAAGGAACACTTCTATCCACTCAAAAATGGTATCTTTAAGAAAGTTGCAAGTATTTTTCCCTTCCTCAGCAAGCCAGATCTTGGTTGAAGTCAGATTTTCCAACGATTGAGAGGGTGTTGGTCTATCATTTGGATCCCTTCCTGGGTAAGGACTCTCTGTTTTCTATTTACTTTAACACAATCCTGGTATATCGCTGAGATGTGCCATGCTAGTTTGTCACGTATAGCTATAACATACTTTGTTCTGAAAAACTCAGAAAGTTTTGTGGTACCCAGGGAAATAGCCTGGTGAGGATTTGTTACCAGAATCCAGCCAGTTATTTCTGAGAGAATGACCTTTTCTTCTGGTACCTTCCATCAACACATAGGTGATGGAGGAAAGTCTTTCTGTATTCTGTAAATATGTATTGCTCTGATTGGATGATAAGTAAAGCCTTTTGGTATATGGCAAAGCAGCTTAGAATCAGAAAGAAATTCAGAGAGAAAGACAGGAAGAAGGCAGGGAGAGACACCAGCAAGTCACTCATGGAGCAACATTTAATGGGATGCAGATAAAGCCACAGAATAGGTAGTGATAAATAGATTAATAGTTATGGGCTAATTGAAGATATCAGAGCTAGCTAGCAAACTCCTTGAACCATTACCATGCACTTATAATTAATATAAGCCTCTGTGTGTTTACTTGGAGGATGCAAGTGGGAGAGATTTGTCCCAACTGCCACAGGCCAGGACATAGGAATTCTCCTGACTACATATAGTTTTATACTGACCGTTTTTCTTTACCCTGCAGTCTCAGGTAGCACTGGTTTGTGGTATGTGTCATCAGAACATAAATAAGTTTTAGTGTCAGCTGTCAGACAGTGAGTTAAACTGTGTGCCCATGGAGGACAGCAATTTCTAGGAAAAGCCTCATAGCCCCTAGGAGGGCCAAGATTTTTAAATGTCTTTTTTTTCCAGCAGTGAGAAGCCATCTTTCTCTATAGATCACACAGTTGCCATACCTACTTGTAAAATCATATCAACTGATGGTGCATGTATATAGTAGTGGAGTTTCCTTTTCCCCATATGAGATACTGGGCTAGATCAATCAGTTCCTCTACCTGGGATGAGGTTCCTGGTTTAGGCACAAATAATTTTATTAAAAGTAAGTATTACATCTCCTACATTCCTGGTTTCATCTTTCATCTGGTGACAGCTTTGTATGAGCTCCTGTAGGTCATCATTAGCCAAGAGGGTTAGCTGGATTGATGACAAACTGAACTCAAGTTGGGACCAGAAGTAGAGTCTTGCTCTGTGTTAAATAGTCATTAAACAGTTGATAATTTTTTTTTCCTTAGTAGAAGACCTCATTTTCCTAGATACTATGAGCATCAGATCTTAACACATTTAACTCGATTGCATTTTTTTATTAAGGTAGCAGTACTCTCCACACATATTTGACAGATAGGCCATCCTATGGCTACAGGGTCCAATCATTTGGACTGATGTATGACAGGAAATTTCCATGGTC
>CABHPH010055753.1:0-10556 GCA_902168325.1 Peromyscus nudipes | reverse complement strand
TTACTTTCTCACAAGGTTTTGTGTAAGTTGACAATATTCTTGAAGTCTGAAAAGTGGATTTGCTTACTTAATATAAATATACCAATTCTGTCAGTTATTTTAAATTTCATGTTTATTTTTGTATTTGGCTACCATTCCAAGACTATCATTGGGGGTATCTAAGAATTTCTTCTAATGTAGAATACTTAATCTTTAAATTTCTCTTTGTTATGTTTGATCATGTTTGATAAGTTGCAACATCCTTCTTCATCATGGATTTCTGGATACTTTTACCTAGACTGATTCCATAAGAGGGGACACTGAGATTCAGTGAGCCTCAGTGCTCTCCATCTTCCATGCCCCTGAAGAGTTCCTACTGTCTTCAGAAATGACTTACATAGCCCAGGCTTACAATATCCCACTAAATGATTATGGTTGTTGTAACAAAAGAAAATTATGTGAAAACTACATCTTCTCCATTGGACTCAAATTCACAGAACTGCATAGCTGAAATTGAAAGAATTAAATAGGATGTCATATAGAAAAATGCCAATCTGGTTCTGAGTGATTATTTCTTTGCAACTTCTGAAAATACTGTTAACCATGGTATTATTATTACTGAAAAACTATATCATGGAAAATAGTACATTAAATTTCTAACACACAAGTGAAGATACCAGGACGTTAAGAAAATAACTTGGGACATGTACACATATTATTTATAATCAGTTCCTCTCTTTATCTTTTTAGGAAAGAATATGTGATAAATTAGAAAATACTAAGTTGATCCAGGGAGTATTGCTTAGAAAGCCAGAAGGAATTGCTTGTTACAGAGAATGAATCTGCAGCCATAATTCAGTTACAGCCATGAGCATGCTGGTAAATGCTTTCAAAATAAGCTCATTCATGCAGTTCTCAGGCATGGAATGCTGCGGAGTGAGAAGCCACCACAGAATTCTCCTGAGCCTGGCCTCCGTTTCCCCTATGTGCTGAACTTGTAGCATATTAGAAAGTTTCATTTGAGAGATGCAAACTTATTACTGCCTCAGACTGCATACAAAATGTGTCAAAGCACAACTTCCTACTAGAAGAAAATATTATGATTTTTAGAAAATATAAGTAAGCATCACAAATATATCTCTTTGTAAATAAAAACAAAAGGCACCTAAAATATTTCACAGATTTTTCTATTGCATGGAACAAAACAAACACAAAATAATGTATTCTTCTGAAGTTTGCAAACTCATACAGTAGTCCTGAAGTCAAGTTTTCTTCTTGAAGGGCCATGTAGTTCACAACATGGACTTTCTGGGCCTTTATAAGGCATATAAGGCCTTTATATGTGCATCAAAATTATTAAGCTCCTTCATTGTAACAGTTACAAAGCAATTACAAATCATATACAAATGAGTAACATCCAATTCAGCTTTATTTATAAACACAATTACACGCCGGATTTGACCTTAAACTTCTGGACTGTAGTTTGGATGTTGCAATGTTACCAGTGATACAGATTGTAACCTTCAAAATGAGCATCTCTAAATAAGTATAAAGGAGAAATGTTATTGTCTATGAAGATATTTGTGCAAGTCACTACATAGAAGTGAGAAAGCTTCTGAGAAAATGGGAAAAGTATATGAATCATTTCAGTTCTTTTTAGTTTCTTTTTTATTAAGAAATTTTTATTATTAAGAAACTTTCTATTCATTTACATACCTACCACAGATCCACCTCTCCTCCCTCCTCTCACCCCATAGTTTCTATTTGAAAACCAGTATATGTTCAAATCATTTTGATGAGGATTTAGAACAGCATCTGATCATAAGACCTATAAGAAGAAAAACTTGTGCCCTAAAGGGCAGCACTATAAACAATTGTGTTTTCCTCCCGGAGAACTGGACACAGTAAAACAGAAGTAGATGCTCTCAGTGAACTCCTTACGAAGGGAGCTTTTAATGAAAATCAGTAAACAATCAAAAAATATATTTTTCCCGTGAAACTTCAGTTCCAAAGTAAAATCTCTAGGAAACATTTCTAGAATGTATCAGATATCAGCTTAACTCTACAATCTAGCCTTAACTTAAATTACCATCACGTGAATCACTCCGATAGCCCAAGTGCAGTGCTTAGTAAGCATTTGGGGATGGAGCATGCTTGTCTCTATAATGAGCTGTCTGATGTTCTGTCTGTTTTATGTGCGACAAAGAGGGGTGAATGCTGGCATATTAGCAAGACGCAAATAAAAATATTCTTCTATAGCAAGAAGCTTTATGAAACAAGTGCTCGCCACCCATAATTTACTCACACATTCCCTCTACTGCAAAATAGCACACATTTAAAACTTTTCAGCATAATTATAATTGACCCAGGACAGTATTTCCTAAAAGTTTTCTGACACCTGATATATCTGGCTAATGATTGATTATCTATAAAAACACTCTATCATGTGCCATTAAAGATACACAAAACAATTTATTCCTTTGATTTTATCCTGTGTGTGTCCTTTAAAAGGTAAGTTTACTCACCAAATATCAAAGTGTTATGTTATATTTTGAGAACCTTACAGTCTGCATGAACTTATTAATTATAAAATTATAATATTATTAAATGTCTCTGTATGAGTCTATACATATAGCAATTAGGATGACATCATATCCCATCATCTAATTTTTAGCTTTGTTAAAATATAAAAAAGGCTTTAAAAAAATCTAATCAGGATTGTTTGGCACTTTTCATAGTTTACTTTTGGTAGTCATAAATATAGAAAGTTCTAAATCAACCAAAATAAGATTTTTACATAAACTCTATAGGGGAAAATGAGAAAATAATAATATGCACATACTTCACTTTTTTTGAGACAAAGTGTCATCATGAAACTCTGATTGGCCTGGAAATCTTTATGTAGACCAAGCTGTCTTTGAACTCACAGAAACCAACCTGCCTCTGCCTCCCAAATGCTGAGATTAAAGAAATAAACTACCATGCCCAGCTCCATAGGCCTCATTTTAATGAAGCAAAACTTGTTTGGGGACTGGTTTTAATAATTACCAAAATCACAAATTCAAAGAAAATTTTAGAATCACTGGACTGACCTCTCAGTTTCATAATAGGTCTTAATGAGAACAAATAAAATAATATTATATGCATATTATAAATATAAATAGTTGTTTTTATCATTCATTCTCCATGACAAATCTTGAGACAATATTATAAACTAAATTTATAACAATTATATTAACCTTTGTTAAAAATAAGATTCTACTAATATTTATAGTATTCAAGTACTTAAGAAATTGAAAACACAGCACAGGCAAGAAAACAATAAGTCTAGGCTTTCAGAAAAAAAGAATATCTTCATAGTTAAATATTCCTGCTACTGAGAACAAATGGAATTGACCTGCATTGCTTCTATTAAACCATGAAGTTTATTAGTTTTAGAAGTTCTAGACTTTGTCACTGATATTTCAGTGAGCTGCATGTATTTTTCTTTGTGAAGTCCATCTCCAGGTCCACAGAACATCTTTAATGGACATGCTTTCTTATTTAATGCTCGTATTCATAATTAGTATAGCAGGGCAATGGGAAGTATGCATGTCAAGGGAGGTATGTTCTACATTGTCCCCAAAATAAGTATGAGATCATAAATAGGCATGATGGATATTCCATTCAAGGCACTATGCTAATCACTCAGCAGGGAGAACCAGAGTCTCTCAGCAGCAGCAAAATGCACACAGAGAGCTATGCTACTAAGCAAGGTCTCCTAATTCATCAGAATCAAAATTTAGTAACTTAAACCCAATTCATTACTTATTGTAACCTAGCCAAAGCCTGGAGTAAAACTTCAACAAATCATACAGACCTCAAGAACTTAGAAACTTATCCCCCGTCTCCCTCCATCCTCCTTCACTCCTTCATTTTCTCTGTTACTGTTTCTCTGTCTCTGTGTGTGTTCCACCTCTGTGTGGGTGCACACATGTGCTTTGTGTGTATGTACATGTGTGCAAATTTTTTCTTTGATGCCTGCTCTCTGAAAGAAAGACAAAATCTTTGAATGTGATACCTACGTTTGCTGCCACATCAATACTTTGCATCGCCCTGCTGTGTCTCACTTAATGATAACATATTCTGACAAACATGCAGTTGGTGATTTTTGTTACTGTATATGCCCCAGAGTGTGTTTTCTTGGATTAAGATAACTACATTGTCACTACAGGATATAATTTTATAGGATCGCTGCAGTGTATGTTGTCTGTTGGTGACTAAAACATTGTAGAAGGTTATCTGACTCTAAAAGCTAGCACCTCAGTCAATGTAGGTCAGGGAAGTTTATATTTGGCATTTTATCTTTGATTGCTTAGATGACCTCAATATTCCATCATTATGTTCTCCAATGTGTTCTCTATACAATGTACCAATGTATTATTTTCACAACAGTCTTCCTAAGTGGATATGAAGTGAATGAATCAATATTCCACTTATATATGTCCAGTATTCCCACATTACCTACATATTTTTTTAAAAAAAATCTATAAGCTTTGGTTAGCCAGTCATGAATGATTCCTGGAAATTATACAGCATGATTCCAGTTCTGCCTCAAAGACTTTCTCATGTACACATGAGCTCTTCCAAACCACATTAGCTTTACTCTCTCCAGATATGTGCTTATTCCTTTCATTCAGTTAATGTATTTTGAACACTCTCACAGCCTTCAAGACATAACTGTCACAGTCACCTTTAAGGGCTTTGATTTTTAGCCAGAAGATTCATATGTTGCTCATAATGAGTAGTTGTTTGAATTTCTTCTCCAGCACTTGAAACATTATGATTTAAATTACATTGCTAAATTTATATACATATTCCTGATATCAGGAGCCTATGGATGGAGAACCATGAGAAAAGTTAGTTCCTAAGGAGTAATCCCAACATATCTAAGCTATACTTCAAAGAACTAGGTGATACCATATATTACATTTCTACAAATCAATATGATACTAACCAATTGATCATTCAAAATTTCAAATCTGATTGTTACTCACATGCTTACAGTCCAAACTATAAGGACTATAATTTGGATATATCAAGTTTAACTATAATAAAAACATTTTATTATAAAATTTCCATATAGGAAGCTGTGGTACATGTGGTACAGTTTCATTCCTCTCCCTTTCTCCCTGCACATTTTTCTGTGGTATCCTGAGTGCCACAGGGTCTTTAAATGTGTGATTTCTCTGTTCAGAATCTCTTGGTCTCACATTTCTTCCTGGCAAATTCCAGATATTAGATTCACTGCAAAGCAACCTGAATCTTCCAGGCAAACAAGGTGCATATGCCCTCCACCCAAAGAATTTTCTAATTTGTTTTGTCTTTGCTGTAGTTTCTCTTGATTTCTCATTCCAAATTGCTTTTATAAAAGGCTACTCAAAAAATATTTGAGCTATTTACTAGTAGTAATCTTGGTCTGTCTCATTTTTGTGTAGACAACACAGTATCTGGCATGATCAATACTCTCAAATTGATAAATCTATGTTTAGCTGGACACTAGATTGTTAAGGAGGGTGCAAGACATTTTATTCCTCTGCATCTCTTAAATAAGGGCACCCACTGCCTAGTCCTGTAACACAAATGCCTTTCTCAGTGTATTACAAAACCTTAGTCCACCGCCCAACAGAATCAGCATTGTACCCTGCTGACCCAAACAAGATGATGTCCCACCGCCATGATGACCCCTTTACTATAGGGACACATTTCTGAGCACATCTCTCACTCATCCCTCTAAATGACAGTCAGCATTTTATTGATTAAGCCAAACAATATGATTCCAAGTGTTGGTTTTCGCACTTTAGATTCTTTAATCACCAAATTATCTTTTCCTTCTGTCTCCACAACTTCAATAGTACTTCTAGAATCAGAGTATAAATATTATAGTTGAAATTGTTCATGTAAAAAATCTGGGGCTGGAAAGATAACTCAGTGGTTAAGAGCACTGACTGTTCTTCCAGAGAACCCAGGTTCAATTTCCAGAACCCACACAGCAGCTCACAACCATCTGTAACCCTAGGTCCAGAGGGTCCAATGTCCTCTGGCCTTCTGAGCACTGCAAGCATGTAATGCACAGACATGCATGCAAGCAAAACCCAGACACATGAAAATAATAAGTAATAAGATGTTCAAAACTATTTTTTAAAAAATCAAAGGTATTTTCATAGTCCAGGATGGAATATTAGCATTTTTGGAATGATTTGAAATTATCATTAAAACCACCCATAAATGTGTCTCCATTCATGTAGAAATAATAGGATTAAGTGAAAACCTTTCATGTTGTGAGGGGACAGTTAAGTCCCCATTAAATGTAAACTTCCAGATTACATCTTCAAGGAAGATCCTTATTCCTGCACTTAGGTTGTGAGCTCTGTCCAACTCTGTTTTACTCCACTGGGCGCAGTGGCATTTCTCAGCATTCCAGTCTTTACCTCCATTGCAAATACCCATTTAGAAGTACCTAGACAAAGTTGAAGTCTGATAAAATATACAAACCTTATTTTCTAAAAGGCAAGACTAAAAGAAGGCCTAATTACTCATACTTTTTCTCTGAAATGGCACTTTTTTAGATCTTCTTCTTACTCAAGCATACTCATAACACATATATGCTATACATAAATATATCATATCTTACACCATATGTGTTATACATACATGCATCATATATAATCTATACACAATCATGTATATTCTATACATAAAAACATATCACATATTCTATACATGCATCATATATAATGTACATGCTATACATACATATTATATGCATACTCTATATACATCATATGCCATACACATGCTACACATGCATCATATATATGCTATAAATATATATTTAGAAGTAGTTTTTAATCTCACAATTAGTTCATAACAAATTTCTTTCTTTTATCTGTGAAAAAATAGTGAAAATTCTAATACTGAAAAAAACATAAAAAAGTCTTTGGACAGAAGCAAAACCTGGGTGTGTCTCTAGAGGCTACTTTACATGATGTACACAACACTCCTGATCTGCTGAAGTTGGTTTGAAAAGTACATTCTTCTTTCATACAGAGATAAAAAGAAAAGCTTTTAGGTCATGAGCTTTTGGGAGGAAGAGATAATATCTCTGGTGCTTTGATGTTACAAGTAGTTCATCATTACAGAAGATTCTGATATAAAATAATGGTCCTGG
Organism: Peromyscus nudipes; assembly: GCA_902168325.1. Lineage (NCBI taxonomy): Eukaryota > Metazoa > Chordata > Mammalia > Rodentia > Cricetidae > Peromyscus > Peromyscus nudipes. Next base: position 3,367 of record CABHPH010055753.1, on the reverse strand, counting down.
TAAACTGAGCCTGAATATTTAACAGAGAAGTCTCATGACATTCTTGGTTTGGGAAGGGCAGAGCAAAACAAGATAGAAATATTAGAAAGCTTTGTTATTTTAATGTAAAATTTTTACTTCAGTGTATTTGAAGATGTAATGCAATTTTAAAGGTAAGCACAATGTCTATATTTGTCAGGAAACTTTTTGTTTAGAAATGTTGCTAAAACATGAACAATAAGAAATAAAAACAATGAGCAGCTCATAATTAATAAGACATATGAATTGGTTTTAAACTTTTGAGCATTTTCTATAAATAGAAATTCTAAGCTAATGGCTAATACAAAATACCAGTTTTCAGCCCTATGTTACTTTAAAGTTTAGAGGTAAATAAGATACAAGTTTGAAAACATACATTAAATGCATGCTCATACATTTCTGATTTTTAAACCTTGACATTATGGTTATAATAACAATTGTTCTAAATTCTCAATTGTATTTAGGAATATCAAAGCCTTTGATAAAAGAACACATGAATTATGAAAAATTCATCCTATCAATAAAAACATAAATCTAATATTATGAAATTCACAAAAGTTGCAACACCCAAAGTCTATCAGTGTTTGGAAAACTCATTCAAGACCTTCCCCCCAAGTATATATATATTTGGGCATATAAACAAGATAAAAATGCAGATGCAAACAGAAAGATAGAGGCTGTATAGGTGACATAAGTGATTCTAGATTAAAGATATGTCATTATGGACAATACCATATTATCTCCACTACTTTATGTGTATAGTGCAGGGGATTGAACCTGGAGCTGTGCACATGCTTAGCAGCTCTGTAAAATCAACTACATTCTAAGCCCTTTTCTGTTTGAGATAGGGTCTGGGGATGTAGCATAGTCTGGCCTGGAATTCCCAATCTTCCTGACTCTGTCTCCTGTGTACTAGTGTTGAAAAGATGTAACTCTGCACATGGCTTCCTGTTTTATTGAGAAAAACATCTCAAATATCTGTTCAATTCCATAAAAATATGATTTAACATTTTACACTATATCCATATGTACCAATGGTAATTTTTCCAAATTCCTTAATAATAGTTATTTAAAGAGTTCTTTTTAAAATATCATTCAAAGATGAACTTGATAGTCTACAATAAAAATCTAACTAAAAAGAGAAAACAGATTAGCTTAAAAATCCCCCACATAAGAACAATAATGAGGCCGGGCAGGGGTGGCGCATGCCTTTAATCCCAGCACTCGGGAGGCAGAGCCAGGCGGATCTCTGTGAGTTTGAGGCCAGCCTGGGCTACCAAGTGAGTTCCAAGAAAAGGAGCAAAGCTGCACAGAGAAACCCTGTTTCGAAAAACCAAAAAAAAAAAGAAAAGAAAAGAAAAAAAGAACAATAATGAAAGAGAAAAACAAAACTAGTAGTAAGTGATATTTTAATGAAAATCCTTACTTGGGCTCTCAAAATTAGTCACTGAGATATGAATATGGGTTACACCTGACCTGCAGATTTACATGCTGAAGAATCTGTCTATGAGCCAGGCCTTAACATGATGACCTTCAAGATGACTAAGTCATGAGACAGCACCCCAGGACAAGATTCACCACGCTCGTATTACAAAGGGACCTTCTTCATAAAGTGAGCATATCCTATTCTTGCTCTAAGGTAACTTAGAACCTTCAACCTCTGCCTTCTGTCCAGGATGGCACAGCGTGGAGAGCCACATATGGGAACCCCAGCTCCAATGCATTTTGTGAAAACCATAAAAAGCAGACTAAAACAACTACCAATGGAGAAAGAAAGGAAAATGCAGAATAACAATGAATGTTGAAACAAAGATCACTCATATTTCCTGAGAATCCAGTTAGAAACTCCAACAACTTCAAAATTAACTGAATTAGTTTTTAGATACCCAATGACAAAAATGTACAGACACAAGTGGCACCAGAAAGTGAATAGATATTCTGAGTACAAAGGACAGAAACAACACAACTAGCTTTGTAACAGCTTCTCTGTAGACAATATACTGCTGACAGTGAGGACGTCCAGTGAAAGCAAACAGAAAGCCTTGCAATTTAGAAAGAGTTTACATTAATTTAGTTGTTCTTTTCAAAGTGGGGAAAATGTAAACACACCATCTATCTTCACTAGCTTTCAGCCAACTTTAAAATCATCAATTTGGAATCACACTGCTAAGCAATACATTGTTAATTCGCTTTGCAGAAGACAGCACCTCAGCTGTGTGGGTTATGACAAGAAACTACTGCTTAGGTTACTTTCCAGAGATGTGAAAGTCAAGTCCAAGGCAACCATCAACTCTACTTCAGCTTACTCAGGTTTCCAGGAGATGCCCTTCTAACATCAGAAGCCAAAACACCACGCATAGATCAATACAACTACCAATGTGCATCCTATGCAGATCTATAAAGATAAATCTCTTCCCTTACCTATACCTTAAGTTACCCAGTAGCTTCTTTATCCTAGAAATCTTCCTAAACCCTAATTTCAGGAGGCAGGTATTTGACCTGTGCCTTCCATCTCTTCATGACTGGCTGTTTCATTAACGAATTCTCTTTGACAAAAACTTGCGCTTTCAGTAACTCGCATCATGTGCAGTAGAAAAAAAATGGAATTGGTTTGATAATACTTTTATTACCCCTTTTGTATTTCTATGACAATGATGCATTTATTCATTAAAGATTCATTGATAAGACCTAAAATCATCTGAGTCTAACAGACAATTTTAGGTTCCAAATTTTAAACACTGTCTGTATCAGTTATATGTTTCTCTTGATATATCCCTTGATAAAATGCCATGATCCAAATCAATTTATGGAGGAGACATTGGACTTTGACTAATGATTCCAGAGGGCTAAGGGAGGGAAGGCAGGATTTTGAGTCTGGTCTGAGTGTTAGGAAGCAGAGAGGTCATTTTTCATACACACACATTCACACACACACACACACACACACACACACACACACACAGAGAGAGAGAGAGAGAGCAAAGAGGGAGAACAGAAAGAGAGGGAAAGCTACAGAATCTCCAAATCTACTCCCAGTAGCACACTTCTTCCAGCCATATCTCTGAAAGTACCCATAACCTCCCACCAACTTGGGACCCAGTGTTCAAATACAACAGAAGTATAGCAGGAATCTTAAAAGTTCTTATTAATAAAATCAAACCTGAGCTAGGTATTGGGGTGAACACTGGAAGATCAGAGAACCAGAACAGACCACAGCTACCTCACCTCGCCAGATCCTCAGCTGGTCTTGTTTCCTCAGACTAGAGGTTTCTGTGTCCTCATCTGAATAAATCTCAGCTGAACTGCTGCTAGAAGCCTGGATGCTTAACCAGCCAAATGCTTAACCAGC
>CABHPH010055745.1:0-10661 GCA_902168325.1 Peromyscus nudipes | reverse complement strand
TTTTTTTTTTTATTTTTATTTTTTTCGAGACAGGGTCTCTCTGTGTAGCTTTGCGTCTTTCCTGGAACTCACTTGGGAGCCCAGGCTGGCCTCAAACTCACAGAGATCCACCTGGCTCTGCCTCCCGAGTGCTGGGATTAAAGACGTGCGCCACCACCACCCGGCACAAAGACACGTCTTAATTCCATGAACCCTGTGGTACTGGCATTTGCAACAATTATGCAGAGGTTATTGTTTGTGTCTGTGTTGATTCATTTTTAAATGATTATGAAATAATTATGAAGTCATTAGATACATAAATTCACTTAGTTTCCTTCTATTTCCTCTTCTAAACATCCTTTAAGTTATTTGAATACCAAATCAAAATGTCAGTGTATCATGTAATGTAGATCCTTAAAAATTATGGATCTTATTTGGACTTTGGGCTTTCTATCCATTGTCATTGTTGAAATGTTTGCGTTAAAGAGTTATCAATGAAATGGTGATGCATAGTATCCAACCACCACTGTGAAAGCACCAAGTGACTCAATAGAAGGGGGAATTATTGGTCTCTATGCTGACATATTACATTGACAATTATGAGAGACTAGGTTTTAGCAAATACTTTAAATGATTCTAGTGGATGCTGTCTAAAATAATACCCACAAAAATATTTAAATAAAAAACACAAAGAAGAAGTTATGGGATACTTGTACACTCTGCATAGCATCTCTGTACCGTACTTTCTTGGAAGATAGAAACTTTTGTATTATAGATGATGTTGGATTCAGCCAGACAGTATGGCTGAGTATCACAATGTAGATAGAGGTTGCAGACAAGGACAAACAAAGCCATGTTTATCTTTTTAACATCATAGAGTTAAAACAATGATGTAGCTGTTACCAGAAGAGTTCTTCTTTTGAAGGAACACTATTTGAGAAGTATGAAACAATTAGGAAAAGAGAATAGAATAGTAAATAAAATGGTCTGCGTGAAAACATAAAGTTAAGCCACAGGATAGTATGGTAAAGAAGAAAAAGTAATTAAATGCAGGCTAAGAGACAGAAAATAGGTAAGTTTTCTTAACAGGGAAATTTTCCAAATATTCTTAGGGAAGGGGTATATATTATAACAAGAATAAATTGCAAAGCCTGCAATCTGTCTGCAAATTCAATTACTACATTCCTGCTCATCCAAAATTTATTAAGAATTTTAAAATATCTTAAGGAAACATTTAATTGAAGGCAAATTAATGTAAAGAATAATGTTCTCTTCTGTTAAATTTATACTATTAGAGTAAAGGCATTAAAACAAAAAACATAAACTCTAATAAATGAGGAGAACAAGTGGTCTTTAGCATATAGAGGACTGCAAGAAAGCAGCCTCAGTGCAAAGTTATCGGCCAAGCAGTGGGCAGGTGGTTACACTCAAAGCCAATAATGGATGTGAATGAAATAAGAGTGACAGAATCATTCCTGTGTCATGCCTCGGAGATTTGGGGGTGGGTGTGTGCATGCACATGTGTGTGTATTGTGCACATACATGTACAGATTTAACAAATCAAAAATGAAAGAGAGTAAGAAGGCTGATTGATCATTCATTGGGCACAGTTTTTCCCTATACAATTAAGGTATTTGGATAACTTCCCCCAACTGTGTCAACAACAACAGTCACACAGGCAGGACTTCTCTTTTCCTTGTAATTATCTCTTTTAGCAAGTATCCAGGGCCCGGGCCTTCTCTGGACAAAAACATTTTATCTGAGATACCTCTCAAACATCCAAGGACAAACTGCAGATAGATAAGCATTCAGACCACCTGCTAGTCTCCTGAAATTAGGTAAATATCCATACAGAGATAACCACCAAGGCCAAGGCCAGATGGATGTTAGGTACAAAGTTTGTTTCTTGTGCAAATTAAGCTTAAACCCTCCTTTCTCCCATAGCCCAAGCGGTATCTCTAGACTCCCCCCTTTAACAACTAACTCAGAACAAAAGGGCTTTTACATACTAGGTACATCAAGCTGTGACACAGGCTGCCTAGCTACCCCTGCCCTGCCAGAAAAAATGGCACAGAGGTTAGGCTGAGACAGATAAGGTTCTAAAGGAAAAAAAAGGCAGTTTTATTTTCACTCATGACTTAGTGACTTAGACTCTTAACATTTTAGCTAACCATTTCTAAGAATATAATTTGAGCACATAAATTTCCCATTTTGATCTATTAAACGAATTTAGCCCATAGTTGATTCATTGCCCATTAGCCGTTTCCCTTTTGGGTTGCTAATGATGGTTGGTAATTACTGTTCTGTGTGTGGATCTTATCACCCCTCCTTTTGACCCTGTAAGAATTCAACCCATATGACCTTGCTTTGGCCAGAGCATTGCTGATTGCATGGGTATGTAACCGAAAAACTCAGAGACGTGGGGAGGACTACATTGGAGAACTGGTATGGAGAATTAAGATGGGGAAGAATTAAAAGAGGAAGAATGAGATGGGGAAGAACTAGCTGGGAAAGAACTAAGATAGGGTAGAATTAAGATGGGAGAATTAAGAGCAGAAAAATGTAGAGAGAGAATCAGGCAAAATAGGAGAGAAGTGTGAGAGCAGAAAAGAAGCTGTGTAGAGAGAACTGACTCAGAAGAATAAAGTGAATGGACTAAAGAATTTTGTGTATGTAGATTTATTCGAGAATCCCTCAGATTAATTGATTCCCTGCTGGGAGTGTCTCTTGTGGAACTCTGGGAAAAGACCGTAGAGGAGCTGGACCCAAATAGTCTTTGCTAGAAATGAAATGACCTCATATTCTCATATTTGGAAGAATCAATATTGTAAAAATGGCCAGTCTACCATACCAAAGACAATCTATAGATTCCGAGCAACTCTAATCAAAATTCCAAGGCTATTCTTCACTGTCATGAAAAGAAAAAAATCCAAAAATGTAACCGCCTTTGATTATTTTACATATGAATGAGTGCCCAGATTTCAGGAGAGTGCTGCTATTAATTAGATCAACACTCATTCCCATCACTGAAGTTCCCTTTTACATTGAGCCGAGGTTAATACAAAGACTCCCAATAGTTCAAAGTTCATAGAAGAAATTCCTGTGTCGTCTTCAGTTGCAAATGGCACATCTCTTTTTTTACCTCCTGCCCCTAAAGCTCAGGAAAATCACGGAAAAGGGAGCAGCAGAATTGCAAGAGCCAGAAGTCGTGAGGACTTCTGTGAAACAGTGTTTCCTGGACAGATCAGATTGGTCAGATTCATGAACTCCTAGAGGCTGTGGATGTGTGAATAAGACTGCAAAGCAGTGACAACAAGGACAAGGGAGGGCCACAGGAGCACCTCCTCCCCTGGCTGGGGAACTATTGGCAGCTGGTGTCTAGTGGGAGAGGAGAGGTCAGTTTTCATCCATTGTGTTTCCTAGGAGGTTGATCATACTGCAGTGGATGGTTTTATCCCATGCACATTTGGGTTATTATTTATTTTAAAGGACACAATGTTTGGTGAGGCGGCTTGAAAGGGATTCTGAAAGAGTTGGAAGAAGCGTGAAGAACAGATGTCATCCAAACACATTGATATATGCATTAAAGCCTCAAGGAGTAAACACAAAATTGAAAACAAATATAAAATTTGAATCTGAGTTCAAGCATGTCGAAGTCTATAATTTCCTCTTTTTCATACCTTTTCTAGTATGGTACACTTATGTGGTTTTGTCAAACACAATGGGAAACATTTTCTTCCTTAATGCCTGAAGACATTTTCTTCGATTGCAATTGTTTATTTTTCCTCAAATACATGCTATAATTGGTTAACAAAATTTTCTGTATTACTTTGCACAAAGATTTTGGTCTATAAATTCAGTTTATGAAGTATGGTTTAAAGTTTTATTCCTTTTTATATTGTTTTTCTACTTTACATTTCAAACCAAAGCTAATAACATATTTTTTATATTTACAGTATACATTATTTTTCAGTTTGTGTTTCATTCCATTCTGACTGCCCCTGTAAAAGAGGGCTTTTTTCTCAGTACATGCAGAAGTATGTTAACATGGTCATTAAGCAGAAAAGGAGTCAAAATTATAAGTATTTTGGTCCTTTGGGTCTTACATTTTTTTTCTCGGATTAAGTACAAACAAACAAAAAGGCTGAAAGAGTAATAAAACCAATCATTTGGCCAATTTATGTGAGTCTTCTTGACTCTGTCTTCATAGTCCAGTTACTAATTTAATTTTAAATATCACCAATTAAAAGTGAATATAGCGATGCATTAAAATACGGGCCTTTTCTAATCCCCTTTTATTACAATGCAAAAATATAAATAAGATTTAATTAAACGTGGAAGTGTTCATACATTTTGAGCCATATTTTCTATTTTAGTAATAAATCCTCTGAAGATGAGTTGGGAGGGGAAATGTTAGGGCAGAAAGCAGATAGCTGATGCCACAGTTTGTACTAGGTGACAAGTCTGGGTACCTTGGGGAAATGACATATGAGAGGAAAGTAACTTGACCTTTGTAGCCGATGCCTGTAGACGCAGCCTTTGTTCTTTTAGGTTATGTCTTTGAAGTCATTTAGTACCCATGGTTTCTATTTTCCATCATTTTTAGATTATGAAAATTAAAGTATTATTCATTAGATAGCATTTCTGATAATAGACCTCTGAAACATATTTTCTTGTTTTTAGGGATGAAAGGCAGGATGGAGGGTGTCCTTTCAGATTCCCATCGGTAGATAATTGCTTTAGAGAACAATGTTAAGGTTCTTTTGCAATGTAGGATCTGTGAGTATCCAAAACCTAAATTAAAACACGTAACATATTTACTTATGCATACTTTCTGAATATGTATTAAATAGTCAAATTCTTTTATAAATTATCTTGCAAACAAGTATGAGTTATATGTGAATAAAAACTAATTTTTCAGTTTTTCAGTGATAATTACCTACTAAAGCTAAATATCAGTTTCCAGTTTTCCTGGGAATTCTTTTTTTTCTTTCTTTTCTTTTTTTTTTTTTTTTGGTTTTTCGAGATAGGGTTTCTCTGTGTAGCTTTGCGCCTTTCCTGGAATTCACTTTGTAGACCAGGCTGGCTTCGAACTCACAGAGATCTGCCTGCCTCTGCCTCATGAGTGCTGGGATTAAAGGCATGTGCCACCACCGCCAGGCTTCCTGGGAATTCTTCTGCTATAATAAACCTCAAGAATCTATTCCAAGTAAGTGGTAGAAAGTAGAACTATATAATTTCAATAAAACTTGAAAATCTAGAAACATATTACTCTGCAGAACTAGTTTCCTCAAATTTGTTTGATACATTGTATTTATTCTTTTATTACTCTGAGCTTAATTCTTCAGATATGAGATTGTGAATATGAATGGAAACCCAAATATTAAATATACCTACTATCTCAGACTGTTTGTGTTGTTCAAAAGCTCTGAATTTATTACACAAAGGCAAAAATTGACTTAAAATATTTAAATATAAAATGATATGGCAATGGCTGCATGTAAGTCAATAATTCTTTTTTTCTTTCTTTCTTTTTATATTTATTTATTTATTTATGTATTTATTTATTTATTTATTTGCTTTCTAATTAAATTTTAGTTTTGTCTTCCTGCTGCTGAAGTCATGTTCTGAACAGTCAATTTGTAGGAACTGTTGGAGGTACAAACTCATGTTCTTTTATGTGTATGGACACCACTGACATTCTCAGTGAATTACTCACATGCCTGTCTGTCTTGTAAGCAAAGCACTGGGAACATATTGGGTCTAATCTAGCTTTTAAAATGCTTGTGTCCTAACTCACAACTATTCATTCCTTTTATTCTAGCTTTCCTTTTATCTCTTTATGATATAATATTCTACTTCCTGAGAGGACAGGACAAAGGAGGGGATACCTAATATTAAAGGTTAAAATAATAGTAAAGGAGAAAACTGATATTAAAGACCTTTTAAGTGAAAGACTGTATCATAAAAACTTTAAGACACTGAAGAAAGAAATTGAAGAAAATATTAGAAGATGGAAGGATTGCCCATGCTCATGGATTGATAGGATTAATATAGTAAAAACGGCCATCCTACCAAAAGCAATCTATCAATTCAATGCAATCCCAAGCAAAATTCCAACACAGAACTCTTCACAGAAATTGAATGGACAACTTTCAGCTTCATAGGAAAATACAAAAAAAAAAACCAATATAGTTAAAAAATTCTGAATAATGAAAAGACTTACTGGAGGCATCCATATCCTTGATTCTAAGTTGTATTATAGAGATATAGCAACCAAAACCAGCATGGTATTGTCACAAAACAGACACATTGATAGATGGACTCAAATTGAAAACCCAGGCAAAAATACACACACTTATGCACACTTGATTTTTCTTTTAAAGAAGCCTGAAATACAAACTTGAAAAAAATACATCTTCAAAAAAAAATAGTGCTAGTCAAACAGGATGACTGTATGTAGAAAAATCCTCATAGATCCACAGTTACCATCCTACACAAAACTCAACTCCAAACATGTCAAAGGCCTCAACATAAAATGAGATACATTGAACCTGATAGGAGAGAAAGTGGAGATTATCATTGAATTCATTGACACAAGAAAAAAATTTCCTGAACAGAACCCCATTAGCACAGGTGCTAAGGTCAACAATATATGGGACCTCATGGAATTGAAAAGTTTCTGCATGGCAAAGGACACCATCATTCACACAAAGTGGCAGGCTAAAGAATAGAAAAATACTTTTACTAGTTACATATGATATAGAGGGCTAATTTAAAAAAATACAAATAAAACCCCTAGATATCAAGAAAACAAATAACCAAATAAAAATGGGGTACATGTCTAAACGGAGAATTCTCAGTAGAGGAAACTCAAATGGCTGAGAAACGCTTAAAGAAATGTTCAACATCCTTAGGCTTCAGCAAAAAGAAAATCAGAACTACTTTCAGATTTCTCCTTACACCCATAAAACTGGCCAAGAAAATAAAACAGGTTACATTCCATGCTTGTGAGGATATGGATCAAGAGGAAGTTTCTTTTACTCACTTGGCTGTGCAAACTTGTATAACCAAAATGGAAATCAGTGTGTGGTAGTTCCTTGGGAAGCTGGGAATTGATCTACCTCAAGATTCAGATACTAATATTGGGCATACACAAAAGGATGCTTCATCCTACCACAGAGATACTTGTTCAACCACATTCTTTGCTGCTCTTTTCCTAATATCCAGAAATTGGAAACAACTTAGATGTCCCTAAAGAAAATGTGCTACATTTACACAATGGAGTATTACTCAGCTGTTAAAAAGATAAAATCATGAAATTCACATGTAAATGCATAGAAGAAGAATAAGGAAAGAATTATCCTGAGTGAGGTAACTCAGACCCAGAAAGAGAAATAAGGTATATATTTACTTATATGTGAATATGTGAATATACCGTTATGTCAATGATAATCAAGTTACAATCCATAGAACCACAGAAGTCAGGTATAGAATAATTGACTGGGGGTGGGACAGATAAATCTCCCTAGGAAAGGGAAATAGAATAGATATAGATGGCAAAGGCTGGAGTGGAAGATCGCGTGGAGAGAGGGAGGGAAGATGTAGACGTGGAGGGAGTCCAGGTACAGACAGCTAAAATTAAGAGGTATTTGAGAAATAATATGAAAACCAAATACAACAGAACCTTCATAAAATATGCATATAATATGTAAAGACAACTTAAATGAAATTGTCAGATAATGGGGGACACAGAACACCAGTTGGCCATCTCTTGCCAGCAAATGAAACTTCCAGTATTGGGATTGGGTTACATCTAACAAAGTTATTTGCTAGAGGGGTCCCATGTGAATCCCCAAACAACCCAGTCTGTTGCCAAGACTATAGATTGCTCTCCACAAACTGACATCAAGGACCCATTTCTGAAAACAATGCCTACACAACTCGTTGAACATTAAGAAGTCTAGCTGGTAGACTACATAGAGCTGTCACTCTTAAGTTCTAGTGTCTTTGATATAGGAAGTCTTTCTACACACTACCAAAGGAGAAACACAAATACCTACACAACAACAAACCTTTGGATGGACATGGCTTTGATATGCTAGGACAATGTTGATACAAAGCTTGTGGAGGTAAACAACCAGTATCTAATTCAACTTATGATCCACTTCATTAGATGAAACTTTTATCAGACACTACTTGGGTGAACAAGAACCTGAGAATTGATAGCTTGAGGACCTAGGGTAAAACCAAATAAATACTATTGTTCTAAAAAAAATCTCCAAACTAAGGCTAACTTTCTAAGACTGTTATAAAATATTTATGCCTCCAGGATCAAGACTTTTCTCTGACTCATGCAACCTAGCTGTATACGAGTACCATCTAGTCCTTTCAGTCCCCTTCATTGTGATCTGGATAAAACATTGATATTCTAGGTATGATCCCTGTAAATAAGAAAATTCCTTATTTCTATTCCAGAAGTCTCTTATTTTCCACCAGCATCCAAGAAAGAAACAAGCTACTTGTAAATTTTACATGGTCTAAAAGTTGTTCAATTCTGGACAGGGTATCCCCAAATAAAAATAGCGTTCATATACTTTGTTTATTTTTATAACATAACAATTCTTATGAACTATGAAATTTATTTCTTTCATTCAAGTCTATACATCCTTGAACATAAACTCTAATCAACCTGGATTATACCAAGGAGACAAAGTGAGCACAATGATTTCATTGAGTTGTCTCCTTTAATTATGCCAAATGCATTGTGAAAATTAGATTTGGGAAAGCAATTTGGAGGTAAGGGATTGGGATACAATCACTATGAAAATGATGAAAATCAATTGTAAAAATTATTAGTACAGAAATGTCATATACAATTGCACAATAATATATTTTCTATTTTCTTAAACAGACATCCTTTTAGCCCTCATACTTCAAAGGGTATCCTTGATAATTTGAAAATGCATTCTTCATTTAGAAATCAAAGAACACATGATATTTTTAGCAGCAGCAGATTAATCCTTTTGGTGAGCTGTTAACTACTTCCCACTGTAAGAGAGGGCCACTCTTCACTGTTCCTGCCAATTCACATGGCAAGCTGTCACTGGCATGAAGCAGCAGCTTCCTTGGGTTTAAAATGTGAGACTTAACATCTCACCTAATTGAGAAATGTCTACACTTTTAACCATAAATTAGCTATCTTCAAAATGTTTCAAAATATTCATTAACATAAAGAAAAGAAATTACTGCATTTTTCTTGTGGTTATTTTGTACAGCAGGTTATATCAATCACCCCTAATTTACTTGCACCAAAATATCCAAAGGGCACAATTAATCACAATCACTGAGAAGGGCTTTAGAAATGTCACTTAATAAAACATAGCTTTTTAATATCACCATAACAATCTGAATATTAAACCCTTATTTGATGATGCTCCTTACTCAGAATGAAACTCAAACTATGTGATTATAGTTGCTGTTGCAAATTTATTCCTGATAGAAGTTTCTAGAGTTACTGACAGGATTGTTTCATGTCTTATATTATTTCTAAAACTCACTTTTGTCTCTTTGATATTGTCTGAGTGAAAACGAAGTAAAAGGATATGATACTTCTAATAAAGAAGGCTCAAAGGTGTCCATACACAACTTGAAAACCACAATGAAACAGAGTACAGAAACCCATACAATAAGCAGAAGATGGTTCCCGTTTGTTACATTAGGAGTTTCCAGGTAACAAGCATGGTACACACTTTAAGCATGTCTGGATAATTCCATAGATACATGTCATTCACAAAACATTCTACACTTTTAAATATTTACTCTCCCACATATAACTTGAAATGTCACTTCTACTAGTTTGGACGGCTCAACCTTCACACAGATATCATAGAAAAGGGCACATGCTTTTCTACATTCAATTTTGTGTTCTATTTGTTGATGAATAAAGGAAGTTACATTCAGTTTAGGATGCTAGCTAGTCTGAAGCTTCCTCACTGCAAGGCTTTCCTATGTCAATTTTATTTTTCATGTACTAAACTATATGCTGGCACATGCCTTTAGAGAGCACCTATAAATGTCTTGAAGAGAGTGCCACCTCTCATTCCTTGACCCAGTGCTTTTAGCATAACCGCTTACTTTTTGAAAGTAGCACAGAGGGGTAGAAAGGAGAGCAATGTGAAGGCAGGAACTCTGAATTAAGCAGTAAATCAAAATTTATTACAAGTGACTTTTAAACTTTCAGCTCATTTATTATGGGAAAATGGATTCTCCTTATAAAGTGCACCGTGTTGTAGTGAACTTTGACCTAACTTGTAAAGACACAGTTGCTTTATAGTAATTTATTCTATACCGCCGCAAAACTAAATTCACATGGACAATGTGGCAAGACTTCTTGCTGGAGCAGAGGGCTCCAGAATATTAGGGAACAAATGAATGAACGATGGCTTCTGGACACAGGATAAAGGAAATCAGTAAAGCAGCTCAGGAGGGATAACAGCAAGTGGAATGCACTTACTCAGGAGCTTCCAGAAGAATTGAACAAGGCTGCAACAAAGACTCCTATTTCAGAGCCATGCTAATATAGGCAAATGCTTGATAAGGCAAAAACAGATATGAACTGTTTAAAATACTTCTTCCAATGTTAAAATCTAGAAGGGAGGGTAGAAAGAGGGTGCCTTCTA
>CABHPH010055743.1:0-10943 GCA_902168325.1 Peromyscus nudipes | reverse complement strand
TTTTTTTTTTTTTTTTGGCATTTCTAAAGCAATCAGTTAAAAGCAGCTAAAACCATTCTGTAACATCTCCTCCTGTAAAATGACACAATCCCCAAGATCTAATTTTCTGCCTGTTTCCACTTCCCATTCACCAAAGGTGAGACTCTGCACCATTATGATGGTCTTCAGGGTCCTGCCACATTTGCCCTTAGCAATCTAGAGCTTGATGTAGCTCAAATTTCCTTCTAAAGATCTGTTACAGCAATCCAACTGAGGCAATGGTTATTTTTGCTATGATATTGTGAAAGCAGAGGCTTAAACTAAGACTTGCAAAGAGAATAGGAGTGAGGTATAGGACAGTAAAGCAGGGGAGGAGGAAACGCAAAGCTAAGGATGCATTATTAAGCTGGCCATCTGTATGAGGAACCGCTTCTTGATTCCATTGAACTTTATGAAGTGTTTTATGAAAGGTGCTTTAGAATTATTTGCCTGGGGAATTAAAGAAAGCATTTCTCCTTTGGCTCTCGACTTGCTTTGGTGAGGGATGGCTCCTGGGCATTAACTCTCCCACACCTCCAGCCTGGTCACATTTATGTGCTGAGCAGCTATCTGCAAACTTCCCACAATGTGGCATTAAAAAATCTTGACGTCAAGAGAATTGAAACAGTGACCTAAACTTGCCCCCGTGTGAAGCATATCAGAGCTGGTGACAGGATGCATCATAGGAGCCGTGGCAGGAGGAAGGAGGCCAGGGACTGTTGACTGTGGCAGCATGGGTAGTTTTTGATTTAAAGCACAATAATTCGATTTAGACCTATCACACATTCAAGTATTTAGTTTGAAAATTATTCTGCTTATGAAAAACTCACAGAATTTTGCCACAATGTACATTTATTCTTAGACCTTGATTGTAAATGCTGGAAAGAATTTATAAAAATATGTAATTTTGCAGATTCTCAGTATGCAAACAGTGTCAATGATTTTCAAGTATATTAAGTGTCTCTTCATAATTCTTTGTTCCTTCTAGGTTTTACAGTTCCTTTAGTCTATCACTATAATTATCAGTGATTTGTACCTAATGTACACTGCACAAGAGCAAGGCATTTCTGCTAACAGAATATTTCATAAGATTTGTTTTTTAAATCAAAACTCATAAGTGTGGGGAACAAGCAATTCTGAGAGGCACTGTAGGAATGATGTGACAGCACAGCTAATGAAATTAACCACGAGCTTGTACCATAGAGCATCCAACCAATCAGCATGATTCTTGCCCACAGCCAGACATCAAGTCATTTTTCTGTCCTCTATCTACCTTTCTAGAACTGATGTGTGGTCACAACAGGGACTTTCCTTACTCATTCTAATATACTTTCTAGAAAGTCACACACACTCCTAATTGCTGTGGAAAATCTTTTGGCACACTGTGAAGATTTGTCACTGTGATTCATTTAACAAACAAGCTGATGGGCCAATAGCTGAACAGGATAAAATTAGGCAGGAAAGGCAAACTGAGAATGATGGAAAAGAGAAAGGTAGAGTCAGAAGAGTCACCAGCCAGATGGAGAACAAGTCAGACATACAAAATAGGATGGGCGCCACGAGCCTTGGGGCAGTACATGGGTTTATAGAAATGAGTCAAGTTGTAAGAGCTTGTTAGTAATAAGCCTGAGCTATTGGCCAAGCATTTACAATTAATATCAGCATCTGAGTAGAAGGGCTGTGGGACCAATTACTACAATACTTTATTGTCTTGAAAGAATTTGTAGTTCTTATATTGCCCCACCACTCAACTCTAAGTCCTTACTTTGTGGTTCAAATTGAAAAGTTAGCTGTTCAGTTAATCCAGTTACTGATGAGATTAGGCATGACAGTGGGAAGTAGAAGGATAGTCAGCCTCGGCCTAGCATCCTATGCCAAGCGCACCCTCCTCTCTGAATTAGCAAGTCTTAATTTCATTTCAATTGCTTTTGAGGAATTATAAAACCAAGTCAACTCATTAGCGCCCACAGTCCTTCAAGACTTCTACAATCTCAATTTCCTAATAGCTATCCAAGAAGGCATCCCATCTAGTTCTAGAAGAGGAATTCTGCATCAGTGATAAACAGCTAAGGATAGTTCAAACATAGTGAAAACTCCAAGAGAATAAATTGCCAAAACTTTATCAGGGATGGCTTGGAGAGGAGATGGCTGTCTTTGTTATTACCCATTCTAGCACCACTTATTTACAATTATCTGCTTTTAGTATTTGATTCCAGTATTTTCAACCTATGTATAAAGTTTGTCTCTTCTAAGACAAAGAATTTTCAGGTCCAAATGTGCATCAAAAACTGATTCCAACGAATGTGATGGGACAACCCATTATTCACTCCTTGGCTTTTACAACAAGTCACCAGACAGTTCTATTCCACTTATTCCTAATCAACTGCCTCATCATGAGAGCTCCTTGTGGTCCCTTGAAAGACCAGAAACAGTAGATGATATTATCTTCATGACAATATTCAGCCTGAAGAAAATCCAGAAGATCCTGACTAAACACCTAAGTTAGTCCTTGCTCCTCTGTTGAGGGTCGGGGGCCAGAAGGAAAAACAAGTCTCAGGGCCACTGTATGAATAGTGTGACTCACCATGGCCAATAAAGACATTATAGCCTAATGTCACAGGGCTGCCATCCTGTAAACACCACACTTAACCATAGTCAAACTGTCATTTGCATTATCAGAACAGAAAACTGAAAGGACAGCCTTCATATAAAATCAGCCACAGTCTACTATCAAATGGCAGGCAGTTCTTTTCAGTGTCTTGTCTGCTGCTTTTTTTTGCATATATATTCAGTAAACTTGTTCACGTTTTCATGTTTTTAAAGCCTAATCTGACTTATATGAATCTCTTTACAGCCACGACTCTAATCCACCTCAATTTGCAAATATATAGAAGATTTAGCTACTCTTCCGGGTTTCATTAACTTTCTTTAGAAATATACTTGGAGCTAAGATACCATTTGAGGGCCTGGCAGGATTGCTCAAGGGTTAACAACACACAAGACAGGGACCTGCATTGTAGGGTTGCTGAAAGCAATGGGAGTCTTTACCACTCAGCTGTCCATGTGTTGAATACTTAAACTCAGCAGAGATCAAGTTGGAATAGTGGCTCCAAGTTTACTGTCTTATGCCAACTAAAATTATATGATATGAACTGCTATGGGAGTATGCAAAGGTAAGCAAGATTTATTAAGAATTATTGCAGAAAAGTGAGAAACTTAAGAGGAGTGGGAATTTAAGGAAGAGTTGGAGAATTCCCTTAAAGGGAACAGTTTCCAAGAGAAGAAAAAATGTTGAATTTCCTTTGTTTGAGGGTTTTATAGAGCAGTAGAAGAAATTGGATAAAGAATGAAGTGATCTCTAGTGAGGTAGGTAAGTTCTTTGGGCTATCATGGGCTGAGTCAGTGGAGGGCCCACATGCTCTGTGCCTGTACCCTGGTCCAAACAGGGAGGCAATTATGTATTATTCATGTGTTTCCCACTCAGTTAGGGGTGGTCTAAGACCTTTCTTTTCATCTTTGCCTCTGGCAAGTTATTGGCCTTGGCTATCTGATAGCTTTTAGTCAATTGACCAGTGTTACTACCTTCCAACCTTGTAGGCATCTTGATAACTGTCGATTATATAAAGCTCTCTAACTTTGTTAGTGGCTGACCCTGACTAATGTCTGGCCATTAATTACTGGCTGATGTCCACCTCTGACCTTCTAGGTATCACAAGTGCTGTGAATAATAAGCTCTATTTGTTCTTAAAGTAACTGCATCATCCTTGGTTAACTCTTTGCCAACCAGATGGTCTGGTTTCTCTTTCCTGAAATGGGGGAGGATTATTAGAAGCTGTCCTTACAACTAACTTTATTATAATCAGTTACAGTAGAAACAATGTATTAAAAGCAGGAATATGTTATAAGTAATACTGCCTAGCAAGTATTTTCCAAAGAGTAAAAGTCTCATGGAAGTTAGCTAGCTGGTCCACCATCATTGGCCTTGCTTCTTAAATCCCATTTTTCTCTTATCTTGTCTGGTTGTTTGTAATGTGTCTCATTCTTAGAGCTGTGGCTTCACTGTTAAATCTTGTATTCCATTTAGCCTTAATAGACATTCTCACAGGACCATAGGTAGGTAGCTTGCAGTTTTCACCATGGGCCCTTTTCCCTTGATACTTTCTTTTAACTAATTCCTGCCTCATCTGGAACCCACATAAAGGTTGAAGGAAAGAATAAACTCAAAGGTTTACCCCTGATCTCCACAGATGTGCCATGGTATATGTGCCCCCATCACACATAAACATGCTATTTAATAATAATAATAATAATAATAATAATAATAATAATAATAATAGTAATAATAATAAAAACCATCACCAGAACAATAATATTAGATTTGATTTGAGATTATTTTCTCTTCATAGTTTAGAGGACTGCATTTCCAAGTGATCAGGTATGAAACAGGAAATACTACCTGATCAAAGTCAGTCACGATAGTTCATGTCTCATTTATCATTATTGACAATCTCTCTGGAACATTGTCAGTATTCAATAAACAAATAAATAAGTTTGCCATTTTTCATTTCCATGGGTTTATTTTTCAATTTTATATGATTTTTATGACTTCTCACCAGAGAAGTTTTTATAGAATACAGTATGAAAATTGAGTCTGAGTTTTCAGGGATTCAAATATGTCCTATTCTATACATATTGAGCAATTCATCTTCCTTCAACCTTATTATTATCTTTTTTCCCCCAGTGCTGTCTCATTGCCAACTCACCTTTGCTTAATTTTCTTTTTTCCTATGGTGAAAGGTTTCTCTGACTAGCTCATAATTAGAAGCCAAATGATTTTCCTTCTTAGAGTCTGCTGAAAAGACCTTCCATTTTCCCTTCTTACAACTGAAAGCATTGTTTCTGACAGATCCATTTTCCTCTTTTACTTCTGAGACCTAATATGATGTAATTCTCAACACCACTATCTAAACCTTTAAACTATAACTTACAGGTGATGAATCACATATGCTTAAAATATACAAATTAAGTTTTCCATATGCATGCCATGAGAACATCATTCTAGTCAAGATAATCAACACATTCATCACTACCAAAGGTTTTCTTATGCCTCTTTTGAATATTTCTTTGTTTACTCTCTCTCTCTTTCTCCAACTACCAGGTAACCAATTACCTGCCTTCTATCGTACATATTGATCCAAACATTTTAGAATTACATCCAAACTGGAAGTGTGTCTTCTGAACTGGGTTTTGTTGGTTACTATAAGTTACCAGAATTATTTTGAGAATCACCCTTTTTCCTTTATTAGACGAACAATTGTTCCTTTTTACCCCTGAGAGATTTTTACTTCTGTGAATATACAGTAATATTTTTTAGTCATTCAAGTGTTGGAAAGCATTTTGGCTGCTTCCAATTTTGAGCTATTGCAAGTGAAATGGCTAGGGCCAGTGAGATGGCTCAGAGGATAAAGGCACTTGCTGCCCAGTCTGGTGACTGGTGTTTGATCTGTGGGGCCTACATGCTTGAAAGAAGGAACTGATTTCTAAAAGTTATCCTTTGACCTCCATACTCTCCTACAGCATGAATGAAAAATATATAAATAATAAATAAATAAATAAATGTAATTAAAAAATCAGATAACGTTACTGGAAATAGAATACTTCAGAATTCTTCCCAAGCATCTGTTCTTTGGTTTCTCTTGGGTAGAATTTAGCAAGGGCTGGCTAGATCTTATGAAATACATTTCTTAACAAAACTTCTAAATTGCTCTAAAAATAGTTTCTACAAAGACTATATGGAAGTTACCATTGTTCCATATCTTTCCTAATGCTCATTATGCTAAGATCTTAACTTTTATTCATTTTTGACAAGCATTTAACAAAAAAACTTCATTCTTAATTATTAGGGACATTATCGTTGTCTTCTATGCTATTTCATAGTGCCATTTTATATCTTGTTTTAAATGTTTTTCTTCTCAATTTTTTTATGATTATTTTATTTTTATGTGTATGTTTGTGCACCATGTATGTGCGGTGCCCTTGGAGGCCAGCAGAGGGCAGTGGATTCCTTGGAAATGGAGTAACAGAGGTTGTGGACTGCCTTGTGGGTATTGGATATTGAAACCAGGTCCTCAAGAACAGCAGTCAGCACTCTTACCTGCTCAGTATTTATCTCTTACCTCTCTAGGCTGTCTTCTCACTGTATTTGCCATTTTTTCTTATTGACTTTTAAATATTCTTTTGATATTTAAGGTACACATTATTTATCATTTATATAGGTTTCAAATATTTACTTTCAGTCTGACAGTAAGTTGTGACATTTTACTCTTTTTAAGCACTTCTCAAAAGATCAGGTACATTTAAATTTAATGAAGCACAATTTATCAATTTGACTTATGGTAGATCATGATTTTGACTTTATATGTGAGTTCTTAGATTAATCTATGCCACAGTCTTCCCCTTATAGCCTAAGATTTAAATAGTATTGATTTTTGTTGGTATATGTTTGTATGTCTGGTTTAATAATAAACATTGAAGTACAATTTTAGCTTAGTTTGCATTTCAATATTGTCTTGGAATAAATGACATTTCACAAATTTCTGTGTAACTATAAAATAGTACATAGTGATGAATAGCATAGTGATTATTAGGAAAGACATGAAACAATGGTATCTTCCACATACTGTATGGAGAAATATTGTCAATAGACTTTTTCAATTTCTTATTTATTTTATTATCATTTTCTTATTATTTATTGAAAAAGCTTCTTAGGTTTTTAATAGGATTATGTTGATCTATAGGATCAATCTAGAGGAAAGTTATTTCTTAACATATTGTCTTTTATCAAGTTAAAAGACTAATTCAACAATTGTTACAACCTATGACTGTATAGCTTTTGGTTGTTTTTACATGATGTGGTAGTTTGAATATAATTGGCCCTTGTAAGCTCATAGGGTACATCACTGTTAGGAGGTGTGACTTTGGTGGAGTAGGTATGGCATTGATGGAGGAAGTGTGTCTCTGTAGAGGCAGACTTTGAATTCTCATATGTGCTTGAGTGATGCCCAGTGTCTCCTTTCACTTCCTGTTGCCTTCCCATCAGGATGTAGAACTCAACTCCTTCTCCAGTACCATGTCTGCCTGCATGCTGTCATGTCCTACTATGATGATGAAGGACTGAACCTATGAAGTGTAAGCCACCCAATTAAATGTTTTCCTTTATAAGAGTTGCTACGGTCATGACATCTCTTCACAGCAATAGAAACTCTAACTAATCAGAAGTTGGTATCAGGGACTGGGACATTGCTATGATAGGCCTGACCATGTTTATGATTGGAGGAATTTGGACTTTGGTACTTTGAGTTAGGAAACCAGTGGAATGCTTTAAGCAGTGCTTAATGGGCCTTACTAGTAGGAGCATGGAAGACAATGGTGCTGAAAATGATTTGAACTGAGGGGGGCTGGATTAAGAGGTTTCAGAAGAGAAGAATTTAGTATGTTGCCTAGAGATCATTCTTGTGATATTTTGAAGAAAGTGGTTGCCTTTTGTCCTTGTCCAAAGAGTTGGCCTGAGGCTACAATGAAGAGTTTTGGATTAATTCTTTTGGCAGAGGAAATCTCAAAATAACCTAGTATTGACTCTCTTGTATGGTTATTGGAGCTAACTCTAATGAAGCTTTATAATGAAAAGGAGCAAGCTGGGAAAGGAAAAATAAAAGAGATAGAACAAATTGAGAAGAAAAGGAGCACCAGGAAGTGGAATGGAGCTAAGTCCTGTGTTCAAAGAGATAAAGAGATTAAGAAATGAAATAAAAGGACTGGTGATCTCAAGACAAATTCCCACCCAGGTTAGTTTCCAACTCATGAAAGGGAATTAGAGAAAAAATTACAGTGGGGTGTGGTGTTGCATGCCTTTAATCCCAGGCACAGAGATGCTGGTGGATCTCTGAGTTTGAGGCCAGCCTCGTCCACAGAGCAAGTTTTAGAACAGCCAAGCTTAAGCAGTGAAGGAAACCATGAAAATCAGAAAGCTGGTAAAAATATAATTGAATGAGGGGGCCATGTTCCAGCCCCTGTAAGGAGCAGAACTTGGCAGTTGTGGCTATACGGTTCTGGAGTTAAGGAAGGAAGAGAGAGGCTATGGAATTTGCCTCTATGACTAACGAAAGCTGCTAAGGCCAGGTGTGTGTTAGGGGTGTCCCTGAACAGAGGCTTAGAGAGGCTATTGTGTGAATCTGTGAAGTTGACGCATGGATTGCCTTGGAGAACTCAAGATGTTGGAGATGTTAGAGTCATGGGATACCTGCCAAGGAGATCTGCTAACAGGGAGTGGAACCAGCCCAAGAGAAAGAAGTCTATTGTAGTCAACAAAGCTGAAAAGAGTTGGAGATCTGAAGACTGCTTGTACATCAGACATAGTGATGTAGTTTGGAGTTTGCCCAGCTGGTTTTTGGTCATGCTTTGGTCTAGAATTTCTTCACTATGCTCCTTCCCTATATTTTGCAATGGTAATGCAGATCCTGTGACATTATATGTTGGAAGTATGTGATGTGTGTTTTGATTTTGATATTACAGAGGTTTACAATTAAGAAATTGTGTGAATCTCAGAAGAGAATTTGAACTTTAGACTATGAGAACTTTTGAAGTTGGACTGGTGCATTTTTGCATTACAATATGGCTACATGCCTTTGGGGACAAGGGAGTGTAATGTGGTGGTTTGAAAGAAAATACCCACTAAAGGGAGTAGCATTATTAGGAGGTATGGCCTTGTCGGAAGAAGTGTGTCACTGTGGAGGCAGGCTTTGAGATCTCATATATACTCAAGCCACACCCAGTGAGACAGATCACTTCCTGTTACATGTGGGTCACGATGTGTTGACTTCTTCTCCAGCACCATGTCTGCCTGCATGCCACCATGTTGCACCACGATGATGATGGACTAAACCTCTGAACATGTAAGCCACCCAGTTAAATGTTTTCCTTTTTAAGAGTTGTTGTGGTCATGGTGTTTCTTCACAGCAATAAAAACCCTAACTAAGACAGTGACATCTAACATCCTAATCACGATACTCTGCCACTGGTTACACAAAGACATATCATTCTCATAATGCAGAATACCTTAATTATATCTTTACCCTGTGTGTTAATCAAAAGATAAAAATAAATTTTATATATGCCTTTATTCTATTTCTGAGGATTCTCAAAGTCTCAATAATCCTAGAATTTCTCAAAATTCCATGTCCAAAGTTTCCTTTGATACCAAAGGTAAACTCTTAGCTGGTGAGTGCCTATTGAAAGAATATCAAAATATAAGTTATATACTCCTAACATAGAAATTGAAACTTTCCCAACAAAATGAGGAATAATTCAACATCCAGCAGGGCAATCGTTAAATTCTGCAGCTCTATATTCAGCATCTGGGCACATGCTATCTCTCTGTAAGCTCTATGACTTTTGAAGTGGCTTCTCATCATAGACTGAAGCACACATATGGTTACTCTCTCATTTTGGGTCAACTAGTTTTCTAAAGCTTTACTTGGCAGAAGTTCTATATCCCTGGCATCTCTAATTCCCATAGGTTGCCTTTCAGAGTTCAGCTTCATTCACATTGCTGAAAGGATTCCATCTCTTAGGAAATCTGGCACCCCTACCCATTGCTTAGGCTATTAGACTTTCTTTTTAAGTCTTGGTAGAAGCCTTTATGATTCATAACTTTGAAGTTCTACATGCCCATAAAACTGGAATCATGTGAACAATTCCAAGGTCTTCTACCACTGGGAACAGTAGCTACACCACTTTGTGACTGTAATAGCCTATGTGTACAAGGGTAGCTAAACCAGTGAAATACTTTGCAATGTGGCCTGTATAAAAAGGATGTTATTTTGCTCTCTTCTCAAACAAAGTCTAGCAAATGAGTTTAAACCTGTATGCCCTTGAATGTGTCCTAGATGATTATTGGTCACATCCTGAGATTTCCTCAAGACATCTTTCCTATTATCCTGGTGCAAATCCTTGGCTTCTTTTTCAGGGCGCTAATATATTCAGCAATCATACTGTCCTTGGCTTGGAACTTTAAAAACACTTCTCTGAGAAAACTGCAGTTTGCTTGTTTTTAATCTTTCTGCTCTTCTTCTTACTCCCTTTCCTTGGTGAGAAGATTCTGTGTGGCATCTGTACTTCTTTGAAACTTCTTCCATTTAGTTTATTTTTTTTTTTAACTTAGCCTCTCCCAAGGTCTTTGGAACAGACAAAAGATAGAAATAAAATGTGTTCCATTTTGTACAAATCCTGATACACCCTTCCTTTCTGCCTGGAACCTAGTGAATACATTTTATTTATTTATTTATTTATTTATTTATTTATTTATTTATTTATTTATTTATTTATTTATTTATTTATTTTTGCCAAGTGTACTCCTATCAGAATTTTAGTCTTCAAAACTCTCACCAAGGACCATCTATTAAACTCTGTTTAAAGCATTCCAAGCTATTTCTGGTTCAGTTATCCAATTTTTTTGAGTCTTTGAACAAGTCAATTTTAAAGTCTTCTGAGCCACACGGACAGGTATGGTCCTAGCAATGAACCGCTTTTGATACCAGATTTCCCTGTTCATAGATTTCCATCACTTTGACAAAATGCCTGAGAAAAATATATTTCTTTTAAATATTTATTTTGTTTCAAGGTTTCACAGACTTCTGTTCCTAACTTAGCCTCATGCCTGTGGGCTTGTATTGAGGCAGAAGATTATGGAGCAGTGTGCATGCTGGAGTAAAGCTGGTCATCTTGTGGTAAGCAGGAAGAGAAGAGAGCAGAGGAGAGGAGCAGGGGGTAGAAGAGAAGAGGTGAAAAGGGAGGAGAGGGAGAAGTGAGGAGAAGAGGGGAGGACAGGGGAGATATGGGAGGAAGTGGAGAGGAAAAGGGGAAGTGAA
>CABHPH010055702.1:0-22986 GCA_902168325.1 Peromyscus nudipes | reverse complement strand
ACACACACACACACACACACACACACACACACACACACACACACAGCATTTATTAGAGTGACTTATAGTGGTCCAGCTAGTTCAACAATAGCTGTTTACCTACTGCCAACATAAAGTCGGAGAATCCAGTAGTTCAGTCTATGAGGCTGGATGTCTCAGCTGGTCTTTAGTATATGTCAGAATACCAAAGAAGTAGGCTCTAATATCAGTTAGGTAGTTAACTTGCCAGCAAGAGTGAGGGCAAGCAGGCCAGAGCAAGCATTTTCTTTTTCTATGTTTTTTTCTTTATGTAGACTGCCACCAGAAGATGTGGCCAAGCGTTAGGGTGAGTCTCCTCACCTCAAATGATTCAATCAAGAAAATAAATCAAAATTCAACGAAGAAAAGTCCTTCACAAGTGTATCCAGCTGTTTGGGTTTTAGTTAACAGATATAGTAAGCTGATGGCCAAGAATAGCCATCATCGATGTGTGTGTGTGTGTACCTATCTACTTATCTTTCTCCCTCTCTCTCTCTCTCTCTCTATCCATCCATCTATCTATCTACTTACCTATATATCATCTACCCATAGAATGAATTTAAGCCCTTTGGGGTTATAATGCTCCCCTCAAGAGCCATAGACTAAGTGCCAGACATTGGAAAACATCCTTTAAAATTTTGTGAAACAAGTTAAAGAAACTCCCTGAATAATATAGGTTATTGCTATTTCTCATGGTTGTCTCCCTGAACTTGAAGGTAAGACCTTACTGCTGAAGACACCACAACTTTGTACACAGGATTTTCAGGAATCATGCTGGAATTAACCTAGAATCTTCCTACATGAGGAGTAACTGTCATAGTGTTCAAAGGTGCTTAGCAAGCTATCAAGAGAGAAATACAATCGATAGTCCCATCCATCTATAAAAATATAAACCACAACAATAACTAGCATGGCAAGAAGTCTGGAGAGATTCAATAGTGATACTCATTTCTACAGCTGTGTGATTTGACTTGAGAAGGCAATTCATTCCCAATAATGTAAACCCAGCCAACTATCTATGCTGGTGAGATCATGGAACCTAGAGGAGAATACACCACTTTCTTAAACCATTTATAATGTCTAATTGTATTACACAATGTATTTCTTACCCCTTATCAAAACACCTTCTTTTTGAGGTATATGGAGACAATTATAATAAGCCACTACTGGTCAAAAATCTAGAGACCAACTAATTGTAGGGTTTCTAATTCCAATTGATACATCTACAGCAAAACCCCATACCTAAGTCTCAGGAGACATAGGGGAAGAAGGGTTGTGTGTTGCAAAATAGTGTCTTCTAGACATTCCATGGAAGCTGCACCCATTAAATCTCAAAAGCATGATCCCCTAAACAACAGTTGCATAATGACAACACACATTGACATGTGAACAGGACTGGGGGAATTGCACATGGCCCTACCTCTAGATGAAGAGCTACAGTCAGTCACTGGTTGCAGAGAGAGGAGAATTAAGTTTTTTTCCAGGTATGAGACCCATGGATAATGTATAAAGTCCTAAGAAGTCAGCTATAAATACATATACATATGAGCAATACTAAATGAACTCAGTAGGCTGTATTCATATATACATGTGTATATAAAGATGATAATAAAAGAAGAAGATATGAATTTAGAGAGGAAGTAGGGTTGACTTCGGGGCATTTACCCACCAACCCCACAGTTTCCCAGAGTTTTCTTGAGTGCGAACAGCAGGAAATATTAGATAGAAGGATTTAAATTGTGGAGATAAACAGATGGAAAATAAAGGATAGCCTCAAGAGGACCTGGAACCTATTCCAAAGAGCCCTGACTGTCTCTGCCCCAGGGTATTTATAGAGATGCCAAGGGGTGGAGCAAAAGACCTCCCCCCAGCACAGCCAAGTGGAGACCATCTCAGACACCTTCCTCATGCCTATAGTCCTAATCATCCTCTCTATGCAGATCTGCTGAGTAAAGCCACAAAGAACCTGAAAACAGGCTCCCACAGTTGACCACAAGAAGAGTTAAAGGAAGGTTAGATGGGTATAGAAATAATGCAAATACAGTTATGAAATTCTCAAAACTAAATTTTTGTTTGTGTTTTCTAGATGGGGTTTCTCTGTGTAACAGCCTTGGATGTACTGGGACTCTCTCTGTAGATTAGGCTGGCATTTTGGTGTGTTAGTGTTAATACACCTAACAACTGAGTGTGGTGATACTGTGTTCCCCAAAATATTGTGCACCCTAATAAACTTATCTGGGATCAGAGAAAAGAACAGTCACTAGATATAGAAGCCAGAAAATGGTGGCACAGACACCTTTAATCCTAGCATTCCGAAGGCAGAGATCCATCTGGACCTCTGTGAGTTCAAAGCCACACTGGAAACAGCCAGGCATGGTGACACACGCCTTTAATCCCAGGAGGTGATGGCAGGAAGCAGAAAGGTATACAAGGCATGAGGACCAGGAACTAGGCTGGTTAAGCTTTTAGGCTTTTAGCAGCAGTTCAGCTGAGATCCATTTGGATGAGGACACAGAGGCTTCCAGTTTGAGGAAGTTTGAGGAAACGAGATCAGCTGAGGAATTGGCGAGGCAAGGTTAGCTATGGTGTGTTCTGTTTCTCTGATCTTTCAGCATTCACCCAATACCTGGTTCCTGGGTTGTTTTTATTAATAAGGCCTTCTAACATTTCGTGCTACAGTGGATCAAGATGTAGAACTCTCAGCTCCTTCTCAGTACCTTCTCCAGTCTGCTTGCATGCCATCATGTCCTGCAACGATGATAATGGACTAAACATCTGAAACTGCAAGCAACCCCAAAAGAAATGTTTTCCTTTGTAACAGTTGCCATATGATGGTTAGAAATTAGCATTTCATACCGCTCCTCATCTTCCATCTGACTCTTATATTCTTTCTGTTCTTTATTCTGTGATGTCCCTTAAGCCCTGATGTAGTCATAATAATGTCTCATTTACAGCTGAGCATTCATCAATAATTTATTCTCAGTACTTTGACCAGTTACATAGCTCTGAAGTCACCACTGACAATCACAAAAAGAAGCACACAACAGCACCAATCTAAGAGCATGGACACAGTCCTTACTTAGAGAGCAGTTTGGTGTGCACATCATGTGTAGTCAGCAAAACAGCAGTAGCAACTTTCTCAGTAGAGCCTGTGATCTCTCGAGCCCTAGATGTTATTCTCCACCAGTGGAGCTGGCATCAAATCTAGTCAGAAAGTTGTTGGTCATCCCTAACAGACTTGCCACTATTGCGTCAACAGGCACAACTTCCAGGGCTAAGTGTTGTTGCACATAGGGCTCATAGCTGAATAAGACTGTTGATGAAAACTGACACCCAGCCGCCTGCAGAGCACCTTAGGCAACATGAAAGCTAGCTAGAAGAATCTGCCGGTCCCGTTCCAGCTTGATTTTTCTATGTCCTGTGATCATACGACATGTGATCATATGATATGGCAGCTTCAGCAATAGGGTCCTACTATCTAGCTTTGTTGGCAACCAGTGGCAACAGCAATTGCTTATGTTCCTTTGGAGGCCTTAGGACCCTGCTGACTAACTACTCATAAGGACATAGCCCAGCCATAATGCTAGGATTTTATTTGTTACAGCAGTATCAGTTCAATGCAGTTCATTTTAGCCCATAAAATGGTAACATGTATGAAGTTTGTATAACTTTTTAACATTTCTGTAAAGTTTTACAGATGACTCTCACCTTTTTTTCTTTATTAAGAAAATTTTAATTCATTTTGCATACCAACCACAGATGCCCCTCTCATCCCTCCTCCCGCACCTTCCACCGCCTTCCCCCCCAGCCCAACCCCCATCCCCTCCTCCAAAAAGGTAAGTCCTCCCTCCTATGAGGAGTCAGCAAAGCTTGATACATTCAGTTGAGGCAAGTCCAAGCCCCTTCCCCCTGCAGACTCTTATCTTACAAAGAAAAGAATTGGAAGGTTTATTTTGTATTTTAAAGTAACATTTTCCTCTCCTTTTTCTTCTGTTTATGTGTACATTAAATCATTTTATTATTGTATTTGACATGTGATTTGCATTACTATACATAAAATATGATGTTAAAAATTTAAAATATTGAGTAATATTAAATATTTATTATTATTATTATTATTAAGATGTTAATTCTTGGCACTTTATATGCATTCCTAGTAAAAATAAGTTTGTGCTTGTGACCTTTTATGACATTTGATGAATCCCAATAATAAAAGATTAGAATTCACATGATTTAAGCATCAAGTTTTGTTCTGCACAGTTTAAAACATTTAAAATTGGTTTAAGAACATTACACAGTCATTTGTCTTGGACTAGTCTAGTTCTGCTTTCATAACATTTTGATCATGTAATTAAAAATATCAATTTGAGAAGTGGTAATTATGTCAATATTATTCTCTGCTATTTTCTGTGAAGAAAATCTATTGTTAGTCTAATTTTGATGAAAACAAGCTGTTCTTCCTCAACAGAGCTGAACAGCACATGACAGTAATAGATCACATAGCACATCAAGATAAGGTAGTTTCCGAATTTATTTCCAAGTATGCTTTGTTTTATATAAATTGTACATATTTACACATGGATATAACTTACTGAAGAATATGATTGTATTGCATGATACTTATTTCTACATACTCTGCATTCTGGATCAATATGTGTGCATTTTGTTACTCAGACACTTATTTCCCAATCCATTTTGCTGGACTAGCACAATACTGTAGACCATTTCGTCCATCTGTCATGAGCAGATTTGTCAGGACCAAATGTGTCATATTTACTAAAGTAAAATCCAATACAGTATGAATAAAACATGATTATTCACCTGCAGAAACACCATTCTGTTACTGCCTTAGGTTTATGTTTTACAAATATAGAAATCATGATAAAATTCTAGTCCATGTGGTTGTCATGGAAACAGAGCATTTATCATTCCATGTACTATATTATTAACTATAATTCTCTTGAATTCAGTTGTATGCTTTAAATATTCTTTAATTACTGGCTTGCTTATTGCCATTATAAGACAATTCTTTAAATGTTTTGTGCACTATGTATAGGTGATTTTAAATGTGGTTTCTTGTTCAATGTGGTTAGGAGATCTAATTCACAGAGGTTCTATAAATAAAAGTACTTACAAGTAACATTACATGGACTGAACTGGTTATATTTAAGAATATATATATCTACACATGCATACACATATATGCATGCAATAGCATGCATGATTTGAAGGAGAATAGAGAGGTGTATATGGGAGAGTTTGGAGGGAGGAAATGGAAGGGAGAAATATTGTAATTATGTATCTCAGTAAAATAAAATAAAATAAAATAAAATAAAAGTGTCGATGCTTTCCCATACTTATTTCACTCTGTCACTTTATATAGTTTCCTCTAAACTCTGCTTAGTGTTATTGATTTGTAAGCTTGGCAACAAACTCAGATTTGCCCTAGCAACTAAATCTGTTTTGTTTATTGTTAGTGTAACTATTATAGCATTTATTTATTTAGCAAAACTGTTACGAGGCTCTAGGCTGGAGTCTTTTTGTTCTACTCAGACAGAATTTATGGGGATACTAAGAGAAACACTTCCTATCCTTAAATTCTTAAGCTTTAGGGGCAAGACTTGCAAATTTAAAGATTTGAAGCTTCAAATCTGTTAGAAACCTGAAACATAAGGCTGTAAGCACTCTGATTGGAGGGTTCTTGATGGAATTTAACTCCTGGGCCCTGTTTGTGGTGGTTTTTGTCACCTCAGCTCTGGCAGC
Organism: Peromyscus nudipes; assembly: GCA_902168325.1. Taxonomy (NCBI): domain Eukaryota; kingdom Metazoa; phylum Chordata; class Mammalia; order Rodentia; family Cricetidae; genus Peromyscus; species Peromyscus nudipes. Next base: position 17,205 of record CABHPH010055702.1, on the reverse strand, counting down.
AGAGGGACACAGCAGATGTGAACAGGCACAGCAAGACCTGGTTTGCAGGACTGTCTCTCTTGGGTTTGCGTTTTTTTACTCAGCTTTCCATTTCCTGGTTAAACACGCAGTTGGCATCAATTTGTTAAATGTCTGCTTGTCTAATGTTCAAAATGATTAGGGAGTATTTAAGTTTTTGAGATTCCATATTCTATATGCATCATGCTGATAAATAATTTTGAGACGTGTGTTCTGGAGTTGGGCAGTAATTGGTACTGAAAAATAAACATATCTCATATTCAGATTTGAGATAGTTCTTTTTATGTATGTATATAAAATAAATTGTTTAGGCAACAATACCTTATTTAAAAATTTTCTTTTCATTCAGAGCTGTATCTGAGGATGTACCCAGTCTGGATGAATCATAATATCCCTGCATAAATAATAGAGGCAGGAAAGAGAGCAAGATAGATGATAGTGAATAGAAGTCATCACTCATGTGCTTAGAATCTGGAGGGAGGATAATAACCATGTAAGACAAAGTGAGAAATGGATGTTCAAGGGCCATTTTATAAGATGCCTTATTTTTCCAAAACAGAAAATAATGACATAAAATACCCTTTTTTAAACAAAAATCTCTTAATAAAACATGGTATTGAGAAAAGACATTCTGTTTTTGTTTTTTGTGTTTTTTTGTTTTTGTTTTGTTTTATTCAGGACTTATATACAAATTCTTACAAAGACATTATCTACCTATCAACATCATTTTAATGATAAAGAAAAACCCAGAAGCTGATTTTTTTATAAAACAAAAATAAACTTGGTTATTCCATAGAATATACTAATCCTATCAGTAATTATTTTTAAACATTGTAAACAGTTTACATGCCTATAATATGAACTTCAACATTCTTTTTGGACTTCAATGAACTCTCAGTTAAAAACATTTGCTTTCAGTCCTTGCTGACTGAAAGGAATACTATTTTGTCTTAGAAACTAATTTGGACACAGTGAAAAGGAAAAAAATCTAAATTGTCTCTTGGAGCCTTTGATATTTTCCATTATAAAACACTGATGTGGATATATGGGTCATATATTACTGCCCAAGATTTTCTCATGCAAAACTGCCCTTGAGAATCTGAACACAAATAGAATGTACTTCTCTCCTACCCACTGAGTTTTAGACAATGCAGATAGCTATAGGCTCTGCAATAATAACATACAATCACACTGAAATCTTCCTCAGAGTGCAAAATGAAAAACAGTGTTCATGGAGAATTTAAAGAAGAATTTCTTGAAGAAAGGAGATTGAATTTTGAGTTTCTTATTGGATCTGAAGTTATTAGTTGGATACTAGTGTGGAAATCTAGACTTTCTGTGAGGCAGCATCTCCAAATCCCAAAAAGGGCCGTTTATAATCCATATCTTCTTAAACAGTGGCTCATGAGCTGCAGAAATTTTAGCAACACTATAAGGTTTCTAAACATGCACCAGCTAAAATGCATTCCAAATCAAACGTGTAACAAATCCACTATGCCTCTGGTAGTTCTTAACCATGTTACATTGTGTTGTTTCACCCCAGCTTTCAATATGAACACACGTGTGTTGTTTTGTTCCCCGGATGCTTCCATATCAATGCTCATGAAGCTTCCTAAAACACCTTGGCTCAGATTTGCATCTGTTGTATGTTATGGATTATAGTTTTTTTCTGCATATGCAAAGATTTTTGCTCTTGTAGAAATTTGATGGTTTAATTACAGAAAATAAGTACTTTTAATATTTCCCTGACATCACCATCATAGCTCATGATGTGCTTATCAAAAGTATTTTGCGTTGTATAGTTTCAGCATCTTTGATTTTAAAAATCTACATTTTGGGCAGCCCAAGTTACAGGGCAGCAGGCAAGACTCCTGCAGGTATGCCTGACCACCACCTCCTCCCATCGTATCGTGTAAGCTACAAGCTCCACTCCGTCCCCCAAACCCACACATCCCCCAAGACCCCAGCAGCTCCCTAAGACACAAACACCACCACAAACTGAGGGAATACTAAAAGGGAAAATCTGAGCAAACAAATGGGAACTACAGATGCAAGCATAACCAATAGAATGTAAGAGATGGAAGAAAGATACAATAGCTGAACTGGAATCATTGGTCAAAGAAAACATTGAAGCCAACAAAGTCATAACACAAATCATCCATGAAACCTGGGACACCATGAAAAGACCAAACCTGAGAATAATAGGAATAGAAGGAGAACAACACCAGCTCAAAGGCACAGAAAATACATTCAACAAAATCATAGAAGAAGATTTTCCCAGTCTAAAGAAGGAAATGCCTATGAAGATACAAGAAGCTTACAGAACACCAAGTAGACTGGACCCAAAATAAAGTCCCCTCACCACATAATAATCAAACCACTGAATGTATAGAATAAAGAAAGAATTCTAAGAGCTACAAAAGAAAAAGGCCAAGAAACATATGAAGGCAGACCCATCAGAATAACACCTGACTTCTCAATAGAGACTCTGAAAGCCAGAAGGTCCTGGGCAGACATTCTTCAGATACTAAGAGACCATGGATGCCCATTCAGACTACTATATCCAGCAAAACTCTCAATCACCATAGATGGAGTAAACAAGATATTCCATGACAAAGGCCCTACTTTTGGAGGAGGGAATGGAAGGTGGGGGGAGGAGGCTGTGGGAGCAGGAGGAGGGATGAGAGGTGGGTTTGTGATTGATATGTAAAATAAATAAAAAAGTTTCTTTAAAACTACATTTTGAGTTATTTGAGTTACTAGCTTGAGTTGTGTAAAACGCTGTTAGATAAAATTCGAATGGGATTACAGTTTCCAACAACTCCTCAAATGGTCATAAACATACTTTTGCTATTTTGTACTACGTATTTAAAACAAGCAGTCTTCTCAACAAGTGTTTACAAAGTCAAACTTTAAATCAGCGTTGACCAACTGAAGATCTTCAGTGTCCTGTGGTAGCAAATACTCAGCCAAGATTTAATACTTCATATAAAAACAGGCAAGCATATACATCTCATTAGCATCTAAATATGCTTCCATCATAAACAAACAATAAAATTAGGGGCTGCAGAGATAGATCAGTGGTTAAGAGCAGGTGTAGCTCTTTCAGAGGACCTGAGTTTGGTTCGTAGAACCCACATTGCATGACTCAAAACCACCTGTACTCTAGTTCCAGGGAACTGGCTGCCTCTGAGGGCACCTGCACTCACATATGAATACCCACATGCAGGCACACACACATTTGCGTAATTAAAAAGACAAAAATAGTTAAAGAAATAGTAAACTTTTATGCATATCAAAAGTTTAAAAGTAACATTTTTGTGATTTATTATCAGTAAATGTCTGGTTTATATACTTACTTTATATATCTACACACCTTGGATTACAACAATTTCTTACTCAGCAAAGGCCCATGAGAATCTTGAGTTTGTATAACAGCAAGACTAAGAGACAAGGCAGAGCTTACCACGGTCATAGCATGCAAAAAATCCTCGGTTTATAGGAAGCAAGAAAGGTTTCCAGAAGTCCTTGTATGAACAGCAAAAAAGTATTCAGAGGATGGGAAATGTGTCCTTTGTAGAAAAGGGCAAAATAGACAAAGTTATACATCGCACAGCTCTTGTTTTCTGCTTGCAATGGATATACTAGGTTTTCTGCCATCAAATCAAGAACATTTATGTCAATATAAAATACCAGTTGTGAAAAAATGAATTTTTTTATAGTTCAGTTAAACTCAAATGCAGTGGATTACCTTAGCCTTCTAGAGGCCAGAAATCTGCATGCAAGACTTTGGCAGGATGAGGATTTCATTAAATATGTAGAAAGAGTTATCACTTTGGTCAAAGGTTTGTAAATATTGATCATTTAATGTAATAGCGCCAATAGTATTTATTAAAATGAAAAATGTGTTCATCATCTTCATTGTTCAGATTATCCCATCATTATATTTACAAACCACTCTACTTATTACTCTTCGCATTTGTATAAAGCCTGGATCTGTCAACGTTGGATCTACATGTGGAAGTTGGAAAGAAGACGCTACCAATTCTACATATCTCTGGGGTGCAGGGATTCCTGAAGAGGGGGTGTTCAAAAATTATTTTACCTGTTCATGGTGCAGATGATAAAATCTAGAGGGCAGATGATAGTTTTGCAAAAAGAGTGGCTCCCCTAGCTCAGATTCAGCCAGACGTAGTGAAAAGAACATTCCATATTCCATTGTATAAAGAATATTCCACCTTGCAAGCTACCATGTCTATTGTCTTTCTTTTATTGGGATGAAACCACAGATGCTGAATGGCTGAGCATCCCATCCCAAGAAAAGTGTGATATGTTAAGAAATAAAAGCGTGTTATGCGAAACGAAACCTGACTTTTTTTTTTTTTTTTTTGAGACAGTGTTTCTCTGTGTAACCCTAGCAGGAACTTGCTCTGTAGACCAGGTCCCAAACTCACAGAGACCTGCCTGCCTCTGCCTGCCAAGAAAGAAACTTGAATCTTTTATGAAAAAATGCTTCCTAGTGCCTCTGTGAATTTTGGTTCTGATATATACATTTGACATTTTATTCAACTAGAAATATATATAAAGGACTGTGAATTTTGGCAGTGTTCTCTTCAAAATGACAAAATGAGGGTGACTTCTGCTAAATATTTGAAAAAAAATCTGGCTTCAAAGAGTCAGAGACATAGAGGAGAGAATAGTATTAGTGGGTTAAAATAAATTAATTTAAAATTATAAAGGAAGGACATGAACTTGAGAGAAAGATATGATGGATGAGTCCTGCGGGAGATAAATGGGGTGATGGAGGATGTGATCAAGATACATTGAAGACGTATATGAAATGTCTAAGAATAAATAAAATTCAAAATTTTAAAAATAGTGCAAATTTAAAGGGTAGGTAGGGAGAAAAATTTGTGGTGCTCTATTGCACTTGCACATCATCATCATCATCATCATAATAATAATAATAACAACAATAATAACAGCAAAAAGATTAATAATAATAGCAGTAATAATAACAACAATCAAAGATATAAAAAGTAAATTATCTTAACTGTAACCAATATCCAGTGTTGTCTTAGAAGCTGTTAATAAAAAATAGAAAGGAAGAGGAGAGTCAGTTCTATAAAAAGAATCTTAAGTGACAATTTTTAGTACAACTGAAGCATGAATTTCAGTACAGGTACAGGGTGGAACAAGGCAAACTAAGACACAATAAGACTACAGGTGTCCCATAACTAAAGAGACAAAGTTACAAGTCAAAAGAAATACAAGATGATCAACTGTATGATATTGCTTCAAAAAACCGAGTTAGATGAACACCTTTCTCATGAATCACTGTAGCAACATAGATCTTAACATCTGCTTAAAAATTCTCAGTTTATTATCAAATATTTGCAAAAGATTATGGTTTCAGTGAGCAATTCTTCAGAGCTATAAATGCTTGCATGATAGAATAATTCTGCTGTGTAAGAATTTTCAATATATTTGTTAAAACTTGATCAGTTAATTGTCTTTTGTCACTGACAAATACATATTCAGCGGTATTCATTAAATTATAAAACAAGTAACTATTGATGAAAGTTCAGTTAAAACACAGATACTTCTATAATTTTTAAAAAGAATTAATGTAATGTTATGTATAATGAAAAATAAAAAGTGTCCTTCGTCTCTCTCCCAAAGACAAAACAGACCTCCTCGAATTGAACCTTCCTCCCTTCCCTCTCATCATTTTATTCCAGTGCTCAACTCCAACAGGTGTTCCCTGAGAACCCAGCCCACTCTGGCCAGGAAAGTAGGAAAGCCAATGATAGATCTTCATCTCTGCCTCCCCTCCTTCAAATTCAATCCCCCAGTCTCATCCCCAGCTCTGTTGCAGAGTACCTGCTGCAGCCTCTCATGGGTCCCTGCCCCCATCTCCAGTGGATCACACAGATCTTCCACTCCATGCTTTCTTCCCCCAACTCATCTCTCTATTTCAGTCCCCAACTCCAGCATGCATTCCCTGGGAACCCACTGGCCACCTAGGCCAGGGAAGCAAGCAGCCTAACTACAGGTCTTCGCCAGTTCTCCCTCTCCTCCAAATCCATCCCTCAGTATCACCTCATGTCTGTAGCAGACCACATTCTACAGCCTCCCCCTCATCTCTGCCTCTACATCCAGCAGAAGACACAGCTCTCATCTAACTTTCCTCCCCACTTATTCTGTTATCCTAGTCATCAGCTCCAGTGGTCTTTCTCTGGGAACTTGTCAGCCAAGATTGTCAGAGAAGCAAGTAGACCAGTGGAAACACGTGATTCCAAACTTCACTTTCCCTCCTCTCCTCCATATCCAATCCCCTTGTCCCCTTCCCAGCTCTGTAGCAGCCTGTCACAGTATCTCCTCCCTTTCTTCCCCCATTCTCAGAAGACTAAGAAGATCCTGGTGGATCACCCTGCTTGTCTCCCTCCTGTGGAGTTCCTCAGCTCCCTACTTCTAATCCATCCCCATTCCTAAGTGTCAGTTCCAAATACCTAGAAACATGTTTTACACACAACTCCCATAATTATGAGGATCCCAGATGGATTTCCTATCAGGCAAGACATAGCCACCACACTCTCCTAAGAACCAGAGAGGGCAACAGCAACCAAGGGGAAAACACTTACCGAAACAAAGACCAAACCAGATATCAGCACCTAGAATTACAATTGCTCAAACTAAGACATGAGTATAAAAATACAATCAAAAGCAGTCAGAACTGTATTCCTCCACTAGAGCCCAGCAACCCTATTACAGTAGGCCCTGAGAATTGCAACATAGCTGAAGCACATCATAGAGACCTTAAAGCCTTAAGATCGTAGAGGCCTTCATGAATATGATAGAGGCTCTTAAAGAGGAAATAAATGAACCCCTTCAAGAAACTGGTTGTGAAATCACAAATGAACTGTCGAAGGAAATGAATAAAACAGTTCAAGATCTGAAAGTGGAAATGGAATCAATAAAGAAAACCTGAACTCAAGTTAAACTGAAAATGAAAAGTTTAGTCAAACGGGAACCTCAGAGTCAACCTTCACCAACAGAATACAAGAAGTGGGAGAGATAATCTCAGGCATTGAAGTCACAGTAGAAGAAATGAACACTGCGGTCAAAGAAAATGTTGAATATAAAAACCTCAAGGCACGAAAACATCCAGAAAATCTGGGACACTGTAAAAATACAAAATCTAAGAATAATAGGAATAGAGGAAGGAGAATTCTAACTCAAAGGCACAGAAAAAAAAATTCAACAAAATCACAGAAGAAAGTTTCCTTATCCTAAATAAAGAGGTGCTTATCAAGGCACAAGAAGCATACAGAGTACTCAAGCATATTAAAAGGAAAAAAGACTAAATATAATATAGAGGCAGACCAATTAGAATAAAGCATACCTTCTAAAAGGAGATGGTAAAAGCCAGAAGAGCCTAGACAGAGGTTCTAAGAGACCACAGATGCCAGCCCAGATTATTATCTATCTATCCACAAATCCAGCCCTACAAAAGGTGTAAAAAGGAAATCTTCAGCCTAAAGAGGTTAACAATACCCAAGAAAGCACAAGCAATAAATAATCTCAGGCCATCAAATCTCAAACACGCATGCACATACAGAGAGAGAGAGAGAGAGAGAGAGAGAGAGAGAGAGAGAGAGAGAGAGAGAGAGGGAGAGGGAGAGGGAGAGGGAGAGGGAGAGGGAGAGGGAGAGGGAGAGGGAGAGGCAGAGGCAGAGGCAGAGGGAGAGGGAGAGGGAGAGGCAGAGGCAGAGGGAGAGGCAGAGGCAGAGGCAGAGGCAGAGGCAGAGGCAGAGGCAGAGGCAGAGAAAGAAACACGCACACATATCACAACAACAAAAACAAAAAGATTTAACAAACACTGCTTATTGAGATTTCTCAACATACAGGATCTCAATTTTCCAACAAAAAGACTGACTAAAACAATCAATATACAAACAAGATCTACCCTTCTGCAGTGTCCAAGAAATTCACCTTAACTTAAGAGTAGAGACCACCTCAGGGAAAAAGGATATAAAAAGATGTTCTAAGAAAAAGGATTTAAGAAGCAAGCTGGACTAGGCATTTTAATATTTGACAATATAGACTTAAAAACAAAACTAATCAGAAGAGATAGGGAAGGACACTATACAATAATCAAAGGAAAAATCCACCAAGAGGACATTGCAATTGTCTGTATCTATGCACCAAGCATAAGGGATACAAAGGTCATAAAATAAACATTACTACAACTCTAATCACATATTGACCCTCACACACTGATAGTGGGGATACTTCATTACCCAACTCTTGCCAAAAGATAGATCTTCCAGACAAAAACTAATCAGAAAAATGCTGGAGATAACTGATGTTATAAATGAAATGGACTAAACAGATAACACACACTATATATATATATATATATATATATATATATATATATATATATATATATATTCTTCTCAACACCTCATGGAACTTTCTCCAAACTGACCAACTATACAGTCAGACACAAAGCAAGTCTCAACAGACACAACAAAATTGAAACAACCACCTGTACCCATCACATATTAAAGCCGGATATTTATAACAACAGAAACAACAGAAAGCTTACAAACTCATGGAAACCAAACAACTCACTACTGAATGAAAAATAAGTAAAGGCAGAAATTAAGGACTTTCTAAAATTGAGTGTACACGAATACACAGGATATCCAAACTTATGGGACACCATGAAGGTGGTTCTATGAAACAAGTTCACAGCACTAAGGGCTTACATTAAAAAAGAAAAAAAGGAAAAGGAGAGATCTCATACTAGTAACAGCATACCTGAAAGCTCTAGAACCAAAAGAAGAAATCACTATCAAAAGGAATAGTCAATAAAAAATAGTCATAGGGCTAAAATAAACAAACTATAAACAAACAAATGAAAAAGCAAACCCAAATTACAAAGAATCACTGAAGTAAAAAGTTGGAAAAGAGTTTGAGAAAATCAATAAGATTGACAAACCCATATCGAAATTAGACAAAAGGTGGAGACAGAATAGCTAAATTATCAAATTTATAATGAAAAGAGGAGCATAACATCAGACATGAGAAATAAATCCAGAGAATAATAAGGACATACTTTAAAAACCTGTACTCCATCAAATTGAAAAATCTAGAAGGAATGGATAATTTTCTCCATACATACCAACTACCAGAGTTAAATCAAGATCAGATAAGCAATTTATACAGACCTATAACCCCTATTTAAATATAAGCAGTAATTAAAAGTCTCCCAACCAAGAAATGCCCAGGGCCAGGTTGTTTTATTGCAGAATTTTACCAGACTTTGAAAGAAGAGCTAATTCCAAAATGCCTCAAATTATTTCACAAAATAGAAACATAAGGAACATTGTTCAATTTGTTTTATGAGGCCACAGTAACCCTGATAACTAAAGTGAATAAAAACCAAAAAGAAAGGGAAAAAAACAGACCAATTTTCCTTATGAACACAGAGGCAATTTTTTTCAATAAAATACTCATAAATTGAATCCAAGGACACATCAAAAAGATCATAAAGCATTATCAAGTTGGCTTCATCCCAGAGGTACAGAGATGTTTCAACATCATAAATTAACAAATATAATCCACCACATAAACAAATTCAAAAACAAAAAAACCATGCCATCATCTCCTTAGATTCAGAACAGGCCTTTGACAAAATCCAACACTCCCTCATAATAAAATTTCTAGAGAGATTAGGGATACAATGGCCATACTGTAATATAACAGAGGCAGTTTACAAAGAGCTCATAGCCAATGTCAATTCAAACGGGGAGAAACTCAAAGCAATTCCACGAAAATCAGGAATAAGACAAGGTAGTTCACTATCCCCATATCATTTCAGTATAGTACTTGAAGTCTTAGATAGAGCAATAAAGCAACTGAAAGAGATCCGGGGGATACAAATTGGAAAGGAAGAAGTAAAAGTATTTTTATTTGCAGATGATATGATAGTATATAAATGTGACCTTGAAGATCGTACTGCAAAAATACTATAGCTGAAAACACTTTCAGCAAAGTAGCAGGATATAAATTAACAGAAAAAATCAGCAGCCCTCCTATGTACAAATAAGAAATGGACTGAGAAAGAAATCAGGGAAACAACACTTTTCACAATAGCCTCAAATAATCTAAAATATCTTGGAATAACTCTAACCAAGCAAGTGAAAGAGTTTTATGAAAAAAAAAACTTTAGGACATTGAAGAAAGTGAAGATGGTATCAGAAGACAGATCTCTTCTGCTCATTGATAGAGTAAAAATGGCCATTCTAACAACAGCAATCTATAGATTCAATGTAATAGCCATCAAGATGCCAACAGAACTCTCTTCAGATCTTGAAAGGATAATTTTCAGCTTCGTATGGGAACACACACACACACACACACACACACACACACACACACATCAGGAAATTTAGAACAATCGAATAATAGAAGAACTGCTGGAGTTATCATCATACTTTGTTTCAGGTTGTATCACCAGATACGTTGATCAATGGGATTGAATTGAAAACCCAGATGTAAATGCACATACCTATGGACACCTGAATTTTGATAAAGAAGCCTGAAATGTACACTAGAAAAAAAGACATCTTCAATGAATTATGCTTGGTCAAATTGGATGGTTGCATGTAGAAAAAGGCAAATAGATTGATACTTACTACCCTAAACAAAACTCAATCCCAAATGGATAAAAGACCTCAACATAAAATCAGATACAATAACCCTGATAGAATAGGAAGTGAGTAATAGTTGCAAACTCATTGGAACAGGAAAAGACTTTCTGAACAAAACATCATTAGCACAGCCACTAAGATTGGCAATTAATAAATGGGACCTCATGAAACTGAAAAGCTTCTCTGCCGCAAAGGACATCATCATTTGGATAAAGCAGCTGCTTATGGAATAGGAAAGATTTTTTTTAATCAGCTGCATATGTGAGAGAGCGCTCATTTCCAAATTATACAAAGAACTCATAAATGAAGATATTAAGAAAACAAATTATCTAATAAAAATGGGGTACAGATCTAAACCGAGAATTCTCAAAAGAGGAAACTTAGCTTTGAAATACTTAAAGCAATGTTCAACATTCTTAGTCTTCAGGAAAATGCAAATCTAAACTACTTTGAGATTTAATCTTATACCCATAAGAATAGCTAAGATAATTAAGACAAGTGACAGCTCATACTAGGGATGATGTGGAGTTAGGGGAGGACAAACTTGTACAGCCACTATGGAGATCAGTGTGTCGGTTCCTCAGGAAGCTGCAAATCAATCTACCTCAAGATTTCAGGCATATACTCAAAGGAAACTTCATCCTACCATAGAGATCCTTGTCCACTGTTGCTCTTTTCATAGTAGCCAGAACTTGGGAACTACCTATATGCCTATTACTAGATGGATAGATAAAGAAAACATATATTTACACAATGAATTATTACTCAGTCTTTAATTTAACTACAAAAAATTATCCTGAGTGACATGACACAGACCCAGAAAGACAAATATGGTATGTATTTACTTATGTGTAGATATGACCTATTAGGTCAAGGGAAACCAAGTCACAACCAATAGAACCCCATAGGTTATGTATTAAGTGAGGGGTTAGGGATGGGCAGATAAATATCCCTAGGAAAGAGAAATAGAATAGTTATGGATGTATGGCAGTAGAGCTGGAATGGGAGGATCAAGTCTAGAGGAGGGAGGAGAAAGGAGGAAATATGAGGAGAGACAGCTAAAATTAATGGACTTTTTTTTTTAAATTTTATTTTATTGTACAATACCATTCAGTTCTACATATCAGCTGTGGATTCCCTTGTTCTCCCCTGTCCCATCCCCCTCCCCTTCCCTCCAGCCCACCTTCCATTCCCACCTCCTCCAGGGCAAAGCCTCCCCCGAGGACTGAGATCAACCTGGTAGACTTAGTCCAGGCAGGGCCATTCCCCTCCGCCCAGACCGAGCCAAGTGACCCTGCATAAGCCCCAGGAATAGGAGACCATGATAAATGAAGACCACATGAGAATAGGAAGAAGCAAAGTGCTTGAGAGGCCCACAGAAATCCACAAAGATACCCCCACAATAGACTGCTGGCAATGGTCGAGAGACAGCCCGAACTGACCCACTCTGGTGATGGGATGGCCAAACACCCTAATTGTCATGCTAGAAACCCCATCCAATGACTGAGGGATCTGGAAGCAGAGATCCACGGCTAGGCCCCGGGAGTCCAATTAATGAGAATGAGGAGGGTCTATATGAGCGAGAAATTAATGGACATTTGAGGGACATAGATTAATGGAAATCTAATACAGTAGATTTCTAAAATGAAGGGTATCTAAATTCAATTATCAAATAGTGGAGGATACAGAGCCCCACCTGACCATCTCTTGTCTCCAAATGAAGCTTTCAGTACTTGGATTGGAACAGAAGTTAAAATTTATGAACTTATTTGGAACTATTAGGCCCACATTCTTAGTAACTGGGTAGAACAGGAGTCCCAAGACCAGGAGAGAGAACATACCATCCTTAGGAATAGACAAGTGGGGAAAATTTAAACTGTGCCTATCTGGAGTCCTTCCAACCTCTGTGAAGTGGATCCAGGTTTTATGACTCTTTTAATCCTCTGAGGCCTACAGGAACTATCTTACAAAATGACATAAAAGTTTTAGATACATTAGTATTACCAATCTGTACTGAAATCCATATTGTAGACAAAGCAGGTGATGGGTATCTGCAAAACAGCAGAAGTGGACTCATACTTTTGAGTCCCAACAAGAACTAGAGATTTGGGTTAAAAGCATATGCATTTCCTTCTGTCCAGAGAGGCAGGTATAAATTGGACAGAGATTTTTGGCCTGATGAGAAGCACTTCTAGATTTATAGATGACAACTAAAACAAATCTAAAATGTTGAGCGTGTGACAGAAGAGTAAACAGTCATTGCTCTATCAGCTTATCAGAACTCTATTAAATGTTAAGTTCTGAATTATTCCAAAGTAGTCTATGGGACCCCCCAAACAACCACTATTGCCAAGACAATAGATTTCTCTCCACAAACTGACAGCAAGGCCCCATTACTGAAGACAACACCTACACAATTCTTGAACATGGAGAAATTGAACTCATGCCTAGATAGAGCCTTCACCCCTTCACAAAGTCAGTGTCTTTGGTACAGGAAGTACTCTGCATACCAAAGGAGAAATGGAAACACCAACCCAGCCACAAACCATTTGATCTACAATGCTGTCTTGCCTATAAGATATATTAGTGCAATGGTGGCACAAAGTTTGTAGTAATAACCATCTAGTATCTGAGTTGACTGAAGGCCCACTCTATGAGATGTAACCCATAACTGACACTGTTTGACCAAGAACCTGAGACTAGATAGCCCATGGACCAAGGATAAAACCAAATACTACTGTTCTAAACAAACCACAGACAAAAACAATAAAATGTAGCAATAAAATGACTCCTAATAACATTTTGCAATACTCATAGCTTAGTGCCATGCTTAGTTATCATCAGGGAAGCTTCTACCTACAGCATATGGGAGCAAATACAGATACCAACAGCCAGACATTGTGCAGAAAGTTTGTAACCATGGAATACTGAGCCCTAAAAGGAATGTCCTGATCAAATCCTCCCCCTCAGGGCTCAGGGAACCTTATGGAAAAGATGGTAGAAAGTGTGTAATAGCCAGAATAGATGGAGGACACCAAGCAAACAAGGCCCTTTAAATCAATACGATAGAGAATGAACTCCCAGAGACTGAGGGTGGCATGACCAGTAACTGCATGGTTCTGCACAAGATGGGATCTAGAGCTGAAAAGAGAAGTGGACACATGCCCCATCCCCCTGCAACCCAGGAGCAATCTCCAACTGACAGCCACTTGCAAATAAAAAATTAGTTTTCTCCAAAGGAGTCTCATTGGGGAAACAAACTACTCTTAAGTGTAGGTTGACTGCCTAGCCCTAGATGGCCAATGGAAAACGAACTCAACTACATCTTTGGAGGTGTCATGTCTCATGATGTTGTGTTAAGGCTTTTTCCTTTTTTTATTTTATAAAATTGTATCTTATCATTTGTAAAGTTTTTTTATTCTTATATATGTTTTTCTTCTTTGCTTTAGATCCTTTGCATAGATTTTATAGCTTCTGATTTATTGTTCTTATAGGATTCCTTAGTATACAAATGAATGGCTCTCTCTTTCATGTGCTTTCTCTTGGGCTTTCTTCCTTCATTTTGTCCGATTCCAAAGTGTTAGTTTTTGTTTTACCTTATTGTATTTTATTTTATTACTAACCCTTAGATGCCTGGTTATTTCATAATGAGAGACAGAAAGGAGTGGATCAGGAAGGGAAGACAAGTTGGGAGGAAGTGAGAGGAGTAGAGAGTGGGAAAACCAATAAGAATATATTGTCTGAGGAAAAAAAATCTATTTTCAATAACAGAAAAAAAATAAAGTGCATAAATAGCAAAATAATGGTGAAAATATGCTGGCAATCTATTGATGGACAGAATTGCTAAAAGTCAATATCTTCATGTACTTTTAAATTTAGTGCAGTATTCATGTTTTTTTTTTAAGAATTCATATATTGAAACTCTATCCCCTATACCTCAGTGTATGATTACATTTGTAGATAAGGACTATAACAATGTTATCCAATTAAATTGATGCCACAAATATGAGCTCTGATTCAATCAGAATTGTTTGTTTATAAAAGGAATGACACAGAATAAAACACAGGCTGGTATAGGCCCACAGAGTGATCACCATGTAAGGAGTCAACAAGAAGGTAGCTAACCACGAGTCAACCAGAGAGGCTTCAGGAGGAACCAAGCCCACTGGTACCTTGCTCTTAGAACTTCAGTCTTCAGAACCTTGGGTACAGACACTATTGTTGTTTAAAGCACCTGGTCTGTATTATTTTTTCTACTGTAGTTCCTATCAAGCTAACATGGAGCAAGAAAATGCATCATGTTGTCATAAAAGTCAAGGCAAAGGGAAACAAACAGTGATACTATAAAGATATTTATGCCTTTGGTGAACCTTATCAGAATAAAACAGAAATAGTACATTCTGTAAAGCAGCATCTACTAAGACGGGAAAACAAGGGACAAACCACAGAAGACCCATGGGACCACATTGAGAATGTCTGTCTTTCTCTAGAGAACAATAGAAAGATACCAAATTCTTTTCTTTATTATATTTTAATTACCATACACAGTAGCAGGTTTCCTTGTGGAAGTCTCACGCATACTTTGTTTGGCACTATGCCTTCTTTCCTCCTCTTTCTGTTTCCCTTCTCTGCTTGTGTCCTTCCAGTCATCTTTTCTCCATACCTCCCGCCTCATCCCCCTTACTTAAAACCTCTTGTCTCTTCCAAGAGCTACTTCCTAGTTTTACAACCTACATCCACGCAGTCCCACAAAGGTACACATATTTAAAAGTTAGAATCTAAGACTCACATGTGAAAGACAACCTGCAGTATTTCTCTTTCTGAGAATGGATTACTTCATTTAGTATATTTTCCTCTTCCATTCATTTTGTTATGACTAAAGAAAATTCACATTTCACGCATTAATTTATTGCTGCCTGCCACAGTTCCTTGCAATTTTGAATAGTGTAGCAATAAATATGGATGTGCAGCTATCCATGCAATAGGTATACCCTTGTGTAGATGCCCAGGACTACTATGGGCCATAGGGAAGTTATGTTTTTATTTATTTATTTATTTATTTATTTGAGAAACTTCCACCCCAATTTCCATAATGTTTATATTAGCTTTTACTGCACTGGCAGTGAGTAAGGATCGCCTTTAGTCAGCTACTTCCTAGCATTTGTTGCTCTTTGTCTCTCCATGATAGCCACTATGATAGGGTTGAAACAATATCTCAAAGTTATTTTAATTTGTATTTCCCTAGTGACTAGTGATTTTTATAACTTTTAAAAGTATTTATTTGTCATTGGTATTTCTTCTTTTTGGAACTGTCTTTTAACTTTATTGGCCCATTTACTGATTACCATAGAATTATTTGAAACATAGAATCATCTGACAGTTTTCTATGCCATACAAATAACTGACCTGTAGTGCTTGCAATAAATTATGATGGGCCTGGATTGCCAGTGATGCTGCTTGTTGTGTGTAATTTATAATCATAATTTTAGTAAGATTTATAGTATCTTAAGCATCATCATTCATTTTCCTTATGGTACTAGTATTAAGTCCAAGGTCATGTATATCTTAAACAAATGCTTTACCAATGAATTATATTCTTAGTCGACATTTATATTTAAAAATCACCATTTTGCTGTTTTTTGGACTATTTTGCTTTTATTTAAATTAATTTTGGGAGAATTTCACACATAAGTACTGTATTTATATCATTACTCATTCTTTATTTCTGCCTCTCATTCCTCTCATTCCTTCTATTATCATGATGATCACTTAGACAAAGTCTAACTATATAGCACTGGCTTTCCTGGACCTTGCTATATAGACCAGCTTGGCTTTAAACTGACAGAGATCCACCTTCCTCTGCCTCCTCAGTTCTGTAAATCTGCTCTACTAGTTATATTAAATATGTATCTTCTTAGCCAGAGATGCTGAAAATATGACTTTAGTACATCATATTGTCAAACAACATAAATCAATTTTCCTTTTGATATAATTTGAGATCACTTGACAAAAATCATTGCAAATATTTAATAATTTACTAATCGATATAGATATGAAAATGTAAAACTTCTAATGAATACTGTTTCATTTGAAGTAATTTTAGTCTTCCAGATTCAATTTATATCACTTCTTCCTTACAGAGACTGAACTAAATCACGTCCAATTCATTAGAACAAGAGACATTATTAAATTCATCAGAGGAGAATTATATGCCAAAGCCTGGCATTGAGGTAAAAGATACAGTTGTCTTTTCATATTTATGGGTTTCAAATCAATGAGTTAAATTAAACAGGGATAGAAAATATTTCCAAACTGACTGGAGGTAGAGAACAATGGTAGCAAGGAAAAAGCCCTGGACTGTTTGTTTGTGTGTGTACGTGTGTGCATGCATGTGTGTGTGTGTGTGTGTGTGTGTGTGTGTGTGTGTGTAGAGAGAGAAAGAGAGAGAGAGAGAGAGAGAGAG
>CABHPH010055605.1:0-17975 GCA_902168325.1 Peromyscus nudipes | reverse complement strand
TTTTTTTTTTCTTTTCTGTTCTTTCATTGTTTGATTTTGCTGTGTTTGTTTGATTGGGGATGTCCCAGAGCTGGGATGCAACCAAGACATCCATAGTTCGTCTTTGGGCATGTTTTCTTCCTGTGATAGGCAGTGGCATTGTTCTTTCTTATTTTGGTCCAATAAGTTCTTGAAGACAAAACTTACTCATTTCTTCTACTCTTAGTCCCCTATAACAGAGACTATAGATTAGAGATTAAAATTGTCAACCAGCCTGACTGGTGAGCTAAATGGTCAAAAGATACCTCTTCTAGGTCTATTCATTTCTAGAAAGGTGTTCACAATCCCTGTATTCATAAAAATTCCAAATAGTTCTATTCTTCTCAGAAAAGTCACAATGTAAAATGTAATTGGTAGTTTTCAAAAAATATTTATAATTTTCAACAGCTTAATTTGACTACACTAGTTTACTCACCATCAAACATTTTGATGGGATTGTTATTAGTTGAATTTGTTGTATATTTCAATAAGGTGTGAATGCCCCTACTTAACAGTGAGTGTTTTCCATTGTGTACTGGAAGTGATTATTTTCAGAATATTTAAATTTTCATTAGCCAGAATAGGATTTTGTAGTATATACTTCGTGGTATTTTTTTTCTCTATATCTGGTAGTCAGGTATATAAACAAAGTGTACTTATCTTAATAATAACACATCACCTATCTTGAAAGCTCCCCAGTTCTCCCCAGAAAAGTTTTGCAAATGAAGTGCTTTCCTCATTAACATTGAGACCCAGGTAGCCTTTTTTTTTTTATCATTTTATGACTATCAGTTTATAAATAAAAGAGAAGGAAATTGACTGGGGAGTTACATAAATAAGTTCTGAGCACCCAGGATTAATTTTGAGGAGCATTCCACAAGCCAAATAAACATTTCTTTTCATCTCATTTCACAGACCTTCAAGAGGGAATTGAAAACTAAAGAAGCTGTAATCATGAGTACCCTGGAGACGGTGAGAATATTTCTGACAGAGCAGCCTTTGGAAGGACTAGAGAAGCTCTACCAGGAGCCCAGAGGTAATTGAATGTGGAACTGTAATAACATATTGATAGAAGGGTCGGTGATGACAGAGCAGGCCGTCCATGCTTGCTGTCAGAGACTGTACAGCTCTCATACCTCTGAGTTAAACAGAATCAATTCAAATTAAATGCAGGTTTCGAGAAAGAATAGGAAATCATAAAGCATAGTGCATAAACCTGTTTTCACAGTCATAAATAAAGCAATCAGCGACCAGTTATTTGAATATTTAGAAGACAGTAAACAAAGGAGCTTATCTGTGGAAAGGAATTCTATTGTTACAAAGACTACAAGCTAATTTCCAGTTTAAGAGCCTGACTGAAATAAATTAGAGCTCTTCAGCATGTGCTAACATTTTTCTCTCTGAAAGCTTAAATGAATCTTGATTTATCTGATTGACAGAAAAGTAGAACAGATTCACTAAGGAAGACAGACAGTTTAGCTGTGCTAGACTGTCTCAAAATTTATGCCAAAGTGTAGAAGAGCCATTAATCTGGAAGTTAGCCTCTTGTTAATCTATATTCCTTTCCTTTCTTCTAGTCTGACCTTTTCAACAATTTTTTTTTAACAAAAATGGATGTGGCCTAAAACCTTGTCATATCTCCAATTTAGAGCTGCCTCCTGAAGAAAGAGCCCAGAATGTCACTCGGCTCCTACGAAAACAGGCTGAAGAGGTCAACACTGAATGGGACAAACTGAACCTGCACTCAGCTGATTGGCAGAGAAAAATAGATGAGGCGCTTGAAAGATTGCAGGAACTTCAGGAAGCTGCAGATGATCTGGACCTCAAGTTGCATCAAGCTGAGGTGATCAAAGGATCCTGGCAGCCAGTGGGGGATCTCCTCATTGACTCTCTCCAAGATCACCTTGAAAAAGTCAAGGTACTGTGTTTTACTTTGAGAGACCCCCCAACAAGTGCTCATTTAAATTTACACGGTCTTCTCATCCCACAAAGTTAAGTTATAGGACCTATAAGCCTTAGAACACAGCCCATTTTATTTTCCTCGTTTGGAAGTCTTTCACACAGAATTTCCTCCCCAAAAAAGTCAGTGGTGTAATCATTTGTCTATCTTCAGTAATATAAAATGAAATATTAAGGAGTCTCATTAGTGTGGTAGGTAGCACCCCAGGCTCATAAGATTAAGTATTAAAAAGTTACAAGGTCAAAAGTAATTTCAATTTTTGCCATTAGGAAATTAATTTGTCATGAAGTAGATGGGTTTGTGGTGGGGTTTGCTTGAGTATTTTTTATGGATTTTTTGGTGTGTGTGTGTGTGTGTGTGTGTGTGTGTGTGTGTGTGTGTGTTATATTATTTAGTATCAGAACAAAGTAAAAATAACATTTGCCAAGACCAGAAGACCCAGTTTGGGACTTTTTCCTTAGTAATCTGACAGCTAATCTGAAACAAGCTCATTTGTTCTCCAGTTCTTTTGCTTTCTAACTATAAAATAGTAGTAAATTTAAGTTCTGCCTTCCAGCCTTCTCCATTTTTATTTTCTATATAGCATTGCTTATTTTCTCTCAAAATGGTTTTTCCTACTATTCCCCTTTTTTTCAACCAGTGTCTTTTTTAACTTATATAGATGACATACATCCATGGGCCAGCCAGTGTGTGTGTGGCATATTATGAACACTGACTTTTAAATTTGAGTGAGTGAACGGATAATTCCCTTACTGATACTTCTGCATCATACAGACTCTTTGCATTTCAACTTAAAATTCTTTAAGAATATACTGAAGTCCAGTTACTAAATAGGTTAGCTGTCTCTCTTCTTCCTAAGCCTGGCTTGCCTACTCAATTTTAACAACTCACATGCAGATAATCCAGTATACTAATTCCATGCTATGCAAACTGGTCCTATTTTCTTATAATTGCCTGCCATGTGTTTTCCATCTGTCTGAATCATCAAACTTTGTATGTCTGATCAACTCTTACTGAACCTTTAAGGCCCAATGTACATATCACCTATTTTTGTAGTCTTCCATAAATATCTACCACTCCCTGCAACTCCCACTAAAGGAGTTCACTTTATTGACACCAAATCTGAAACTTGAAAGCTTTGGTAGTGGTAGTTTAGCCTACCAAATTAAACTTATTAACTAAAAATTTTTTTTAAGGAGAAGCATCTTTAAAACCACTATTTTATGTTGTTTTTAACTTAGCAACAATTCCCAAATAATAGCCAGGTCAAAACATCCTTTTCCATTCTCCATTTTTCCTTTCTCCATTTAAAAATTTCATTAGGGTTTTAAAAGTTGTCATTTGTGCCACTACAAAGCACATGCTTCTGTTGGATTTATGATTGTATCACTTTATTAGCTAATGTGGCCTTCGGATTTGGGAAATGGATAAAATGGAACCACTAAGTCCCTGGACCTTATAGAAATAATAGCTGTTCTTCTTCATGGTGATAAATATTATAAATCAAGGCAAAATAATGTCATGTTCATATTGTCTATTTGACTCACTAAGAAATCCTAGTGTCACAAATAAAGCTCCATAGGAATAACTACCAGAATAAAAGTTACATTTCAAATGTCTTTCTACTTCCAAAATCCATAATTATTTTGCTTACCAAGCATTTTAAGGATACAGTTAGGATTACTCACTTTACAGGAATAACATCAATGCTTATTTTACTACATGGGTATTTTACTTTCTTGTAATGGGGAACACAAATAACTGAATCACTGAGTGATATACATAGATATGCAAAAAGCATATACAAAGCCTTTCAGAAAGCAGTATAGCTGGAGGGAGAGTTTAAGCTAATGTTTCCCATGTGCTGAGCTGCATCCTCAGTCTTTTCAGTAAGAGAAAGTAATAAAGGGGGGAAAGAAGAGAAAGAGGAAGATAAATACATAGAGAGATTGATAGCTTGGTTGGCTGAATGATTTAGAGACAGAGTCTCACTAAATTTATCTAGGATGCCCTTGAACTCTGGAGCTTAAGTGATTCTCCTGCTTCTGTTTGAAGTACCTGGGACAAGTAGAGTACGTTTTGAAGTCAAACTCTGAACAATCCTAAAGTGAAAATATTTGGGGGTCATTGGTGTTTTCTTGTTCTAATCCACCATTGTTTCTCCACAGAGAAGAAGGTACATCATTCTTGAACTGTGCCTTTGATTTCACTCTTTTCCTTTTCTTTTCTTTCATGCTGGAGATTGAACCTGGGCTCTAATACATGACATTGATACACACTCAGCTATAACTTTAAACATACTATTGCATCTGCCCCTAATCAAGCTCCCAGGCTTTCATCTTGAAATTTGTAAATTTGTCATAACAATTTGTTTATACAATGCTTTTGATTATACAGACTTCTAAACTGTTACTGGGAAAGTCAAAGGAAGAGATTCTCAGAGTTTTCCTATAAAGCACTTTTAATGTGATAGTTTGGTTATACTTTCTTGGCATTTTAACTGAGTCTGTTTTCATGGTATGTGAACTGGACTAGGAAGTGTATTGAAGCCATTATACCATTGGTATTTATGTTCAACATTCATATCAAAATTTTAAAGAGGAAACTAGAAATTGAATCTTCTTAGCCCTTCCAGACTGAATGCATGTGGCTTCCTTTCTTTAAGCAATTTGTCAAAGAAATTATATCCCAGAATTTTATATTGAGAAAACAAAGTGTATTTCTACTGAGCAGATAATGTTAGCTGTGGTGGAGTATATTAGAATTTCCTTTTCACTTTGGTAAGCAGAAAGCTTGCAACCACCTTCATGTAACCCTATATTCCTTTACTGTTATTTGCTTCTTAACCATGGTCCTAATTTTTTGTTTATGTTATATTTGTCATCAACTTGACAGAATGTTAAATCTTTTCTTATAGGGGAGCTTTAAAAAATTATAATGCTTTTTTACAGAATTAGAGGATGCATGGGTAGAGTGAATTCTTACAAACAAGACCAAGAATGATTGAAAATATATAAGTTCTCTAAGTGTCAAATACTATCATTTTAAATGTGTGTGTGTGTGTGTGTGTGTGTGTGTGTGTGTGTGTGTGTGTTGACTCATGCTTGCTTATATTGATGCCAGAGGTTTATTTGGGGATATCATCTCAACTACTTCTCTATATTGATTTTGTGGGTGTTTTGTTTTGTTTTCTATAGTCATTTCTTCTCTTGTTTTGAGACAGAATATTTCACTGAATCTGAAGCTCATCAATAGCCAGCTATTACCAAGAATCTACCTGACTCCATCCCACAGGGTTACAGGCATGCATTGCTACACCCAGCTTTTATGTGGATGCTAAGTAGCCAAATGTGCACCAGAAACTTTATGTACAGTTATGTTAATGAAGGAAAGTTTTACTGCCTAGAATATGATGGGAAATTTTACTGATAGGCTGCTCAGTTCTATGTACTGCAAGCAAATGAATTGCTTTAGAGAGGCTTTTGTTGTTCTTGTTATGGTAAAAATCCTGTGTATTAAGCATTTGATCAAGAAGAAAAATAAATGAAAGATAGAATCCTTCATAAAACTAGATTAGATGTGGAACCAATGCTTCTTACATAGAATACACAGGCTTTATCTAGTTTTCAATGCACATAGTTGCATTGTTTAAAAGCACATGATGTGGCTGTTAATATATAAAAGAAAAATAGTAATACAGGCTTTAAAACAAAATAAAATAAAATAAAAAATACTTTAAAAGTGTAGTAATGGAAAGGTTGTTGTTGGCTTTATTTGAGCTTAGAAAGAAAAGTACAAATTACTCATCTTAAAAATGCCTACCAAATTATTTGTTCAATGTGAAATTAATTGTAAGTTAGTGTTGCTAGGAGAGCGTATTACTTGTTCCCATATAGTCCCTTTCATTTCCTGCTTTGTTTATAAAAGCTAAAAGCAAATTACTTAGGACAACAATGTCAAATGCTTTTCTTTACCCAAAGCATCTAAGTTTAGATAGCACTGTGTATGTATGTTTTTAAAGTCTCTATCTCGACTTGGGCAAATAGAACCTTCATTTAACATGCTATTCCCATCCTGCCTTTGAAACTTCTGAAAAGGCTGAGCAGAGTAATTGTTTCAGACATCTGTTTAGCATACTTTGAAGTCCATATAAGTTCTTTTTCAGTTTCATTTGAACCCCAGCTGTCTTCACCAAAGTCTATAATCAATCTGAATTAAGTTGTCCTACTTCTCCTAATAAGTCTCTTATTAAGTTCTGCATCAACCTCTTAGGGAGACTTTAAAGCTAATTCATGTAGAATTGCCATTTTCTACTAATTCATTTGTCAGCTCTCCAAATTGCAGCAGAAACAATTGCAAAGACTATTAATTTGGCTCTTCATAAACAACTTATGTAAGTGTAGTATACGTTAGAACTAAGCAAACAATTTAAAACAATGGGTGGGAGAAAATAATTTAATAACATTCAACACACTTTCTTCTTTGATTGTTTTGTGGTGCCTTTGACATCAAAAGCATAAAGACATTGATTAAATAAGAGAAACGTTCTTCTGCTTTTACTTTCATAAAGAAATAATTACTGAGTGAGCCTTGCTTAACGAGAGGAAAGGGTTTTACAACAGTTGGAAAAGGAACATGTTCTTTTCTTATTGAATTTATTTTAATTTGGACTTCTTTGTGTTTTTTGATGGAATGTGATAAAAGAAGGAGCCACAATTGGTTTCCATTCTTACTGCATTAAATCAAAGTTGTACAGCTACTTTTCTGGTCATGGGACATTTAAGAGAACATGGATTATCAAAATGTTCTGCTAATAGGCTCATCTGACATAATTCTGCTGAAGACATGTTTAATTTAATAATAAAAATTTCTCCAAAGAATATCATCTTTCATATTATTTGGAAACAAGCATATCAAAATCTGATCCTTTAATATGCCAATCCTGTTTACAGAGGATTTGTTCCAGAAGCTTTGTTTGTGACTGATAATAATTACAAATTCTATTCCTCAAGCATCTTAGATAATAAAATATTCAGAAATACTTAACTAATACATTCAGTATTAGAGGATCTAAAATATAATTCATTCTCAACATTTATACAGTGGTTAAAACCTATACCCAGAGAAGACTTATCTCATTAGAGAGTATGACTAATTTATTTCCAAAGTAAAATTATAGTGAAGATTGTATTAGTGGCATCTCAGTGTCCCTGAAAATATTATTTAGCATCAACTTAAAGGAACAAGAATTTTTATTAGCTTGTTCACATATGTGCATGTCAAGTACTACATACTAGAAATAGTTATAAAATGTGTTATTTATTTAAATGAAGTTCATAATACCAATCACTGTCTATTTCTATTTCTCTTTGACATCTACCAAAATGGTAACATGTTTTATGTTACAATAATGCTACTTTATGATCATAAATCAAACAAGAAATGATTAAAAAACAGAGAACCCTAGGAGTGGAACTTTGTATCTTCTTTTCATGTTCCATAGCAACAATTTTCAAATTTTAGCATTGATGCAAATATTAGGCCTATACAACCTTCTGTTAACTAAGTTACTCATACTACTGAATCATTTGTTTCTGGTGAGCCTGTTTTATGGGTATTAATAGAACACATGTACCTATAAACTAATACAACTGTCTGGTTTCAGTGTTGCCTAAGAAAAGACAGTATTTTCTTTCATAATAAGATATTTTCATTTACAGTAGGTTTTGCTATTAAAGACATTTTCCAAAACCCCTACTTCTAAAACTTTTGTACTTCAATTCTCTCAACATGAGAAGGCAAAGCTTAATATTTCCTTCTTCCACCTACTTACTTCCTTTTGCTATGGTCATGAAGTGTCTTTTATGGTTCCTGTCTTATTTTTCAAAGTTCATGTCAGTTTCAAGGTGTTCATTTAGGAAGTATTTTGTCATTTTTTTTAATATGAAGATGCTATTTTCCCCAATTCTTATGGATTTGAAGGCATAATTTCCAATGAAATGAAAGATCCCCTTATATTTGGAGACTTTGTTTTTTTCCATCAGTTTCATTCACTTACTGCACATTCACCATGAGTAGACTGTTATTGCCACTTCATATTCATCTTTTACACTTTCGTCTGTTCATTGTTGTGCAAAATTTTCATGTCTCTTTGTAATTTTGAATATATAGTCTTTGGGGCTTTTATTAACATTCACTTGATAACTTAAACTTCTGTTAAGTGAAGTTCCCTGAAAGCATACCCTGAGAAATGAGGTCCAGGTGCACAAGATGTATAGAGGGGCTGCTTTCTGGTGAAGCCTATGTGGAGGTGGAGGGACACAAAACCAAAGACAAGAAAATTCCAATCAAGTGTGAAATCTCAAACAGCACCCAACTCTGTGCCCTGTCTCTGAGACAGAGCACCCTGGAACTAAACGCCACAGCAGAACTGCTTTTCCAAACCCCACCCCGTTACTGACTGTACCAGTGCTGAGCTGTTGAAAATGTATCAACTAGCTCTGAAGGTACAAAACATTGTTTGTGCCAGTTTTCATAGTGTCATTCCTACTTGTGGTGATTTTCAGCTAACAATGTGTGCCAGTGAGTGCATAGGCTCTGTTTCAGCATACTGTTAACGATGGTCAACTCCAAGGAAGTAGACTGCTTCTTAAATCAGGAACGTGGGGTTATTTTCTGGCATATGGAGCTACCACTTGCAGTAGTCCCTGTCTTTGAGAAGGCAGGCACCAATGAGACATTAGTAGTCAACCATCAGAGCACCGTTCGGTTGCCCAGGCCAGATAAAGTGTGCAGGTAAAGTGGTCAGTGTCCTAGTAATGTGCTCAGCCTCTGTCTCTCAACATGACTTCCTCAATCATTTTTTTGATGGTGCAAAAATTCTTTACAAGTAGTGAAAATTTCCCTTTTATGAAACTATCACCCTCTCTCTACTCCATCTTCAGCTACCTATCTGAATTTAGTAGTAGAATGTAAGAATTAATAACAATGTCTAATAATGTTAAAATTATTTGAAAGAAAATGACTTCAAAATGAATTTGATTTCATAGTTATAGAATTTATAAATATCTAGGGAATCACATTGTCTACATGTAGTCTGTAGATGTAACCGTCTTATTAAATAAGAAACACAGAGCCAATGCAAAGATGAAAGCCCAAGAGGTCAGAGCAATAGCTAAGAGCTAAAAACCTTACCCTACACTGCCGCTGCTATCTTCCTCATCAAGAGACCTACTTCCTGTCTGTTTGCCTTTTTTATAGACTTTCTATTCTGCCTTCTCATTGGTTGTAAACCCAACCACATGACCTCCTCGTCACTGCCTGTCTGTACAGACCTTCAGGTCTTCTATGGTTAGTATTGAGATTAAAGTCATGTGTCTCCATGCTGGCTGTATCCTTGAACACACAGAGATCCACCTAGCTCTGCCTCCCAAGATCTGGGATTAAAGGCATGCACCACCACTGCCCAGTTTCTGCTATGGCTTGCTATTAGCTCTGACCCCCAGGTAACTTTATTTATTAACATACAAATAAAATCACATTTCAGTACAATTAAAATATCACCATAGTAGTCATTAAGAATGCCATGGGTATTCTGAAGCAGTGGTTCTCACTATTGTAGCATGCACTAGAATCACTTTTAAAAATATTGGCAGCCTAGATGAGGTGATCTGCTTCTCTACAGTTTCTGACTCCAGAGGTCTACAGAAGGCTTTCAATCACCCTTTCTAAGCATTTCCCAGCTTATTCTGATACTCTAATCTAGGCAGATACTTGGAGAACCACTTTTTAAATAACAAAGTTACACTACACTTACTTGTAGTGATTTTTTAAGCTAAAATACATACCTTTTTTATTTTTATTCTATTATGCATAGTACAAATAGAAATGTTTCTTCAACTTTTAAAAATATTTCTAAAATAATTTCTTTTGTATTTCTTATAATAAAAAAGGTACAGAAATAGTGTGCTGTTGTTTTTTGGTTTTGTTTGTTTGTTTGTTTGTTTGTTTGAGACAGGGTTTCTCTGTGTAACAGCCCTGGCTGTCCTGGAACTAGCTCTGTAGACCAGGCTGGCCTCAAACTCACAAAGATCTGCCTGTCTCTGCCTCCCGAGTGCTAGGATTAAAGGCATGAGCCACCACAGCCAGACAGAAATATTTTCTTACATAAAAATAATTTTCATTGAACAATTTCTAACAATATTGTTTATGACCATAAGTAATGTCATTTGTTATTTCTCTTATTTATCATTGTCTAGAACGTTTTATTTAAAAATCAGTACAGACACATGCCCTGTTGGAATAATTGATATAGTATGAGTAGGAATAGTCATTTCACTCAGGAACCTTGAAATGATAATCTGTGCATCTCTCAATCTCTCTTTTTAAAGGCACTCATAGTTATTTATGCCAACTTTCCTATTGGTATTTTAATGACATCAGTAAAAATAATTTTATGCTTACTTCAGATGACCTATGATGTAACTAATGTATTTAGTATTAACCCATTGAAGTTAAAATATACAGTTCCTTTTCTATTTTTATAACTTATTAACACATTGTCAATGACAACAATATATTCCCTACATCATTTCCTGCCAAACATACTGACTAAAAGCAATTGTGTTACAGTTTCAGAAATCTAGGACATTCAGAGCATTTTGACACTATTCAACAGTTTCTAAATAAATCCTGTATGCTATATATGGATAGCTGATAGCTTCCTCGGGAGTTCTTATACATGATAACTTACCTTGTTAAATTGCTGAGGCACTATATTCAGGAGGAAGGGTATGTATTTATATGTAAAAATAAAGATGCCATGGGGAGAAAATGAGAGAGCCACTGAGAGGGGTAAGAAGGAATCTTAACTGCAGTGATTGACAAAGGAGGATTTTTCTCCAAAAGCAGTACAACAGCATTATATTAGTACCTGTTACAAAGATAGGAGCGATAGTATAGGTGAGTGGTTTATGGGATAAATATGATTTTTAAAAGTCTTAAAATTTGTTTTAAGATTAAGTGAGAAATATTAAAAACAAACTTCTCTGTTATGCTGACATCGTAAAGGTCAATAACGGAGTTAGTTGAATTATCCAGAGTAAAACATTAAAAAACATTGATTTTTCAATTGTTTTTTTTTAAATTGATCCATATATTGTTGTTAGGCTTTTTGTTTGTAAACTTTAGTATTTATTAAGTTTCCACAGTGTTTTCAGCTCCAAACTGTCAAATTCTCTTCATCAGAATGATGCTGAGACATTGAACAGTTACATTTCTATTTTCTTTTAAGTAATTGATTTTCATGGAGAATATATTTTTGTTGAGTTTATAGCCTTCCATTCCTGTTTAAGACATGATTGTTTCTATAATTTTTGTTCTCTACAATTCTGTATCATTATAGACTCAGTAAACTCATTTATAATTTTCCCTATCAAAAATTCAAATTTTATTGTTATGATCTTAATGTGACATGAGCAAATTAGTGAACAGACGGGATTTAATTTATAGGCAATATATAACAAAGTAATTGTATTGAAATAAAAATAAATAAAGGTAACTAGCCATATGCTGGTGTGGTTTTCAGAACCAATGTCAAACTACCTCTGTTTCCTTTTATCTGTTTTCCTATCTTAAAGCACTGTAACCTAATTTGGAATTATATATTGCTGTGAAACTAAAACATATTAAGCATTATTACATAATTCCCATTCAGTTGCCTTGATATTTAATTCTTTTATCTCTCTATAGCCAAGTAGGCTACTTGGAATGGCATTTTGCCTGCCTCTCCTGAAACTACCAGTTGGCTGTTGATACCCAGATTATTTCTAGCAAGAGAAGAAATTATTATATACCTACAAACTCAAAACACTAGAATTATCATAAAAGGTACCTGGTGTTTTCTATTCATCCAAAACACTACATAAATTAAAAGAATGTGGACTAAATTGTATGAGTTCCTGTTCCCTAGACAAAGAACTCCAGGTGACTGCTGGGAGGAGGAGAGTTAGCCTCTCTCAGGGATGAGTACCCTTATTGGTTGTCCAATGCAGAGTTTTAAGCTCAGAAATCATATTCACATAAAACACAAAACTGACTCAGAACTTTCTATTTGTATATATTTATATATACACATACATACATACATACATACATACATACATACATACACACACAACAATAATAATCATCAAAGATAAAAGAGGTTATTAACTTGATAGTGGGAGAATATGAAAAGGATTCAAAAGAGGGTAGCTGGTAGGAGCTGGATGGAGGAAACTATGTGATATAATTCTATTTCAATTAAAAATCCTTCTAAACGTGGGCTAAACAAGTTAGCAGAAGATCCCTTGTTCTTGTTAGCTTACAGACCTTTGGAATGTACTTGACATTTTGTCATAAAGGTTATATCTGAATATATTCAATAGACACTTAACACTTAGACATATTTGTGTAATGAGTAATTGATTTATCATTTGCATACATTTAACTGGGCATTATCATAATAGCAATTGTCATAACAGACTATAGCAAGATGTGAATTTTCATATTGTCTTAAATTGGGATAAGAAAAATCAAAGTATTATCTTGTAAGTGGAGGTCTTCAAGTACATGTTGAAAATGAAGAAAAGCTGGGTGAACTCTCAATTCATCATACAAGTATGTTCACCAAGGCAGAAAGAACAGCTGGGGGTAAATCTGTAGTGCTATAACATTGCTCAGATGTGAATGCTTAAAACTTTCTTTGCAGCCTCAGAATATAATGAAATAATAATGAACCATTATTAAACAAGTTTACTGATTTAACTTTTAAACATGCAGTTGTGTGTGTTTGAATGAAGAAAATTCATTTTATGCTCATTTCATTTGACTTGAAGCAGTTGCCTATCTTGCTTTATTGTTTCATTTGTAAGAGATAAAGCCATTTTGGAAAGTCTCAAAACACTAATTAAATATAGAAGCTACAATAAACTTAAAGTAAAAGTGAATATTGAAGAACATTTTGCAATTCTTTTCATCCATTTTTTTTCCATATACTATTTAATTTCACTTCTTAGAAAATTGACATTCATCTTCAGTTCATTTCTACTTTAGCATTTCTAAGTTGATAATATATTGAATGGAAAATCAAATTCACAAAAAATATCTGATTTGTTTCAATAGTGAGTGCCTTCCACATCAAACTAAAATTAAATGAAGATTCCCATTATAAAGCAAAGTAGGTGTAATATATTGTGCAAGTAACTCAGAACCTTAGATTCCTCAACTAATCATTATTCATACATGCAGAGGTAGCTTTTTCCTAATTTGTTTTAATGAGATAAAGCATTTCTTTGCACTGATTATATATACATATGCATTACTTCACTTTTATGTATTTTCTTGGCAAAATAATGTCATAATTTATAGCTATGCATGCATTAAGCTTGCTATTTGTTTCTTTATACACTTACATAACAGTAGTTATTGTTTATATGAGAAAATAGACATAACAGTTAAGCTATATAATCACAAACACTTGTGTGCAGCACTATCCCCAGTAACTGGAACATTCCTGGAATACAACACATATTCCAGTCTACATTCAGAATAAATGAATATATAAACAAATATGCATAAAATCACAGAGGAATATTCTCTTGAAATTTCCTAAAACCCTTGAAGTCTTGTTTATGGATAATTCGTTCCCAGTTGCTACCATCCTGTTTCTGCCCTTTGCTACTTTTTGCTTATCTATATGAACAATGTCTGTGAGCTACAGTGATCTCCATGACATTCTGTAGATGAACATGCTTTCTTCAGAGGATCATGACTTTTCTGTTATTTCCTCTCTCTGAATAAATTTAGTCATCTTATTTATTCAGGAGTCCTTGCCTAACATGCCTCGGCATCCTTTTTTGAACTTTCTGAACCCTGTAACACAACTTCTCCTAGCCTGAATTGTATATTTTTTAAAGTTTATTTTATGTTTATGAGTGTTTTGCCTGCATGTGTGTCTGCAGCATGTGCATACCTGGTACCCAGGGAAGCCATGAAAAGACATCAGATCCTCCGGAACTGCAGTTGCAGATGGTTAAGAGCCACTGTGTGGGTGCTAGGAACCAAACCCAGGTCCTTAACCCAGATCTTAACTGCAAGTGATCTTAACTGCTAGTCCATCTCTCTACCCCATACAATGTTTTATAATATACCACCAAATTTTCTGCTTTCTTTGCTAATGACTATGAGGCTGCTGAGAGTCCAGGTGCATAGATAGTATATACATAGTACATATGTGTATAGTACACAGATGAATCATGAGTTTTTTTCAACCAAATTACTGATTACACTGGACTATAGGAGTTACAGAAGACATGACATTTATTTCCATTTGCAAAAAGTTTCATTGTCTACTTTTCAAAGGCAAATTTAACAAAGACTAGTTATAATCATACTCTAAGAAAATGTGCAAAATTCATCTTTTACCACTTCACAATTCAAGTTACAAAAAATTATTTATTCTTCCTCAAATGTGTACTGTGACTCCCTACCTATTGTTCAAACTCTCTATATACATCTATCCTTCTTTTATACATCCTTTGTCTTCCTGTGTCAGTTTCATATACTACATTCCAAAGTCTAGTTCAAGAAGACCTTCCTTTGCATAGTAGAAGAGTGAGGAAAGACAGGTTATCCTGGAATAATGTGAGGAGTCGCCTCCAAAGAGGCATCTTCCTAAGATATGATTTTAGCCTGTGGCTATGCAAAGAATGTAATTACTATCTTCTACTTTATATAGTATCCCCAACCTTATCCACACGGGGTCTTGTGTGACTTTCTATTTCTGTTATTGACATCAAAGCAGGAAGCATGGCAGCCTGCAGGTAGACATTATGCTAGAGAGGTAGCTGCGAGTTCTACATCTGGATCCACAGGCAGCAGGAAGAGACAGTGAGCCGCTAGTCCTGGCTTGCATTTCTGAAGTTTAAAAGTCTGCCCCAAGTGTCATACTATCTCCAACAAGGCCACACCTATTCCATCAAGGCAACACCTCCTAATAGTCCTACTCCCTATGAGCCTATGGGGAACATTTTTATTCAAACCATCACACAATTCTACATAGTGACCCTGGCTCATAGTATTCTACTTTTTTTAGTCTTTGGTGTAGTCTTATTAAAGTACGCTCCAAACCAGGTATTGTCATACAGACCTTCAATCCCAGCATGGGGAAGCTAAGACAGGAGGATTACCACAAATTCAAGGTCAGTGTGGACTATGTAATAATAAGCTCCAGGCCAGGATGGGCTAAAACTGTCTCAAAACAAACAAAAAATATATTTTAGAGGATGTACCAGGTTGTCTCAGCAGCATGTTCCTTAAATAGGTCACTTACTTGTTTTTCCCTTTGTTTCATTTTATGACGTTATTCCTAGTCAATACCAAAATGAAGCTTTTTATCTTTGCTAGAGAAGTATCAATTATTTGGAAAATGGCCACTAAACATGTTTCCAACATAAAGTCAACTGGTAGACATAAAAAGAAAAGGAGAAAAAAAAACAAATAGGGATATCAAAGCAAATGATCAGGTTTCTTGTAAGATTTATGCAGCAATTTGACAATAACTGTTGGTCTACAGGATTAGTAATTAAGCAAGTTCTTTAAAGATTTGTTTCTTTTTGTTTCAGGATAGGGCTCAGAACCTAGAGCCTTGCACAATCTCTACTTCTACATAAATCCACTTATTATCTACTATACAAGTATTGAGGATTTTCATATACCAGTTACAGAAATATCCTGTTGGAAAAAATGTATAGAGTTGCCTTCCCTTACTAAGGAAAAGAATCACTAGTGAATAAACAAATACTTACTTGGAGCAAGCAAATACTTACTTGGAAATTTGAGATTAGAGTGTAGAAAGTGAGAAAAATCAGGACACTTACTCTATGTTGAAGAACCAGGAATGATCTTGCCGTGGTTGTAGTATTTAGGTAGAGTATTTTGGGAGCCAGCAAGAGAGCAAAAATATTCAACTCAAATCAGGGGGAGCCATACACCTGAGGACACTGCATCAAGAATAAGCTTGGTGAGATTTTAGAGCTTAGCATCTTTTAAGTTCTTGTTAAAATAGAAATGTCAGATTCTCAGGCTCATCTCAGACTACTGAATAAGAACAACTGAGTGATACCCAGTAGACTGTGTTAACAAACCCTCATCATGGTGATGTGCTGAATTAATTGAGAATCAGTGTGATAAACTGATATTTTGAGATGTATAGAGGAGGGAAGGAACAAGGCTGTATGTATCTCTACTCAACCACAATAGCAGAAAGAAATAGTATGTGGATCATGAAATGTTTGCAAGTTTGAAAAGCTTACTAAAGAACAATGTGTAGCTCAGTGGTAGAGGCCCGGTCTAGCAAGCATTAAACTCTGGGTTCCATTCTCAGCCCTCAAAATAAGAAAAGAGCTTGTTAAACACCAAGCTAGCATCTGTCTAAAGTAACTTCTGAGTGTGAAGATGAATGTCCTTGTGGTTTATATTTTTAATTTACTCATTGTAAATTTCATACATGTGAGGAATAAGAGATGCTTTATCAGTTAAGGGAGCTTGCTGCTCTTCCAGAGGACCCAAGTTCAACTCACATCACTTTGCCCAGGACATCTGCCATCTTTCTCACCTCTGAGGACCCCTACACACACACACACACACACACACACACACACACACACACACGCACAAATAAATTTAAAATTAGAAGATAAATCTTTTTCAAATCAAAACACAAAACAATTTCATACATCATTGTATATTCCATATGTCTATTCAATGTATATTGATCATATCCACCCCCAGTCTTCCTTCTGACTCCTCTGAGTTTCCCCACCCCTACACATCTTCCCAACTTAGTGCCTTTGTTTCTTATAACCAACTGAATTGATTAGTGCCATCTGTGTGCACATGGATGCAGAACCATCTATTGTGGCATGAACCATGTCCTAGTGACCACACCCCTAATGAAATGACTGTTTTGCTTCCCTCAACAACCATCAACTACCAATAGTAATTGATTGATCTTGGTGGTTGATCTTTTTAATGGTTTATGGATTATTGCTTACTTTAAATATGTTAATAAATTTCATTAACTTCCATTTGCTTTATATGTTGTCACATATAATTAAAATTTCTCAGAGAGAAAACACTGCCTTTTCCTCCCTGTTTCCTTAGCAGCCTAGAACATGCCCTGCTTAAATGATTTGTTTATACTCATTAGAAACCCTTTTATTTTAATTGTGAATATTTTGCAATTAGCTTCTGTAAAACAGTCATGAACTACCTTTTTATTAGTTTTAATTGTGTCATTAGAAAGCTGTAGAATGCTTAAAATGGCTTTGTTTGTTTAGGTTGTTTGTTTGTTTGCTTGCTTTTTATATGAAGGAGAAATAATTAGCAGACAGACTTTGGACTACTGAATTAAGTTTCCAAGTAAATGGAAGTAACTAGGATTTTTCAGCTTGCTTTTTTTTAAAAAAAAAATTAAAACCTGGGAAATGTAGTTCATGTGTGTATGTACAAGGGTGTGAGGGTGAAGCCACCTGTCTTTCCACATGTGAAAACCAAAGGTCAGCATCAGTGATTTTCTTCAATCTTTTGAGAGAGGGTTGCTCAATGAACTTGAAGCTTATTGTTTCTAATAGGCTGCCTGGCTGTTCAGCAAGCTCCCAGGATTTTCCTGTCTCTGCCTCCTCAAAGCTCAGGTTACAGATGTACACTATTGCACCAGGCCTTTCTTTTCCTTTTTTTTTATTATTAAGAAATTTTCTATTCATTTTACATACCAATCACAGTTCCCCCTCTCCTCCCTCCTCCCGACCCAGCCTTCCCCCGGCAACCCACCCCCATTTTCCCTTCCTCCAAAAGGGTAAGACCTCCCATGGAGAGTCAGCAGAGCCTGGTACATTCAGTTGAGGCAGGTCCAAGCTTCTTCCCCTGCACCAAGGCTGTGCGAGGTGCCCCCCCC
>CABHPH010055584.1:0-20147 GCA_902168325.1 Peromyscus nudipes | reverse complement strand
ACACACACAGACTCACAAACACACAGACTCACATACACACACACAGACTCACATACACACACAGACTCACACACTCACAGACAGAGACACAGAATCACACACAGATACACACACACAGACACAGAATCACACAGACACACAGACACAGAATCATACACACACACACACAAACTCACATACACACACAGACACACACACAGACTCACACACAGTGAATGAGTGAGAGAGAAAACTGTTATGCATAAATGATGATACCAATTACAAGTCTACTTCACATAATATGAATTACCATAATCCATTTAGATCAAATTAGAGGTGATAACTGATTCAGAAGCTATTTTGTTGAAAAGATTTCTTAATTATAGAAAAAATATAATTTTATGTACTGTCAAGTGTGATATAACATATATTAGATTTTCAGCTTGAAATTTAAGTGCTTAAAATTTATTTTGATTGCTCATTCACAGAGTTCATTTAATATACTATTTTGCCAAGATCAAAACTTACGTTACAGTATTTTCTCCGATGTATATTCAGTAATGCAACTTAAATTCAGAGATCCTTAATGCAAAAGTATCCTTTATAATTTGATCGCAGGAGATAATCTCTGATAACCTATTTTATTATTGTCACAATCCAAGTGCTATTGATTCCCTTGGAGATATAAGAAGCTGTTCCAGGTCTCCGTGGAAGATGCTGGAACCACATTGGGCCTGTCAAAACTTACTAGGGGCCTGCACACTGGGGATGGCTGATGCTGATAGATGGAGCTAAATAATGCCCTGAAGATGCATGGCAAAGTTAATTATGGATTATTTAATTTAAGAAATCTTAAGCATGGCTTTGCAAGTTTAGTATATCCCAATGATCAAATCACTCTTTACAGAGAAGAGTCACTCATGGTGACTTGTGATGTATGCTTTTGTTTACTTCTGTTCTTTTTCTTCCGGTTGTAATTTTCTAAACGAGGGTGAAAAAGTTAGACCTTGTACAGCAAACTCTAATGAAGACAAGTTTCTCC
Organism: Peromyscus nudipes; assembly: GCA_902168325.1. Taxonomy (NCBI): domain Eukaryota; kingdom Metazoa; phylum Chordata; class Mammalia; order Rodentia; family Cricetidae; genus Peromyscus; species Peromyscus nudipes. Next base: position 19,126 of record CABHPH010055584.1, on the reverse strand, counting down.
ACCCTCAATGAGCAACTCTCAATGATGACTTCATTCCTAGTATGGAGCAGCATTGACTTAAAACAAGGTAATTGTGTCTGTAGGGGTTTTTACTTGGAAATTTACTTTTTCCTGGGGCTTGTCAGAATTAAGAAAGTGTGTATGTCAGAAGCACAGTGAAATTAGCTCCGCAGGAGGGCCTTTTACCCTACTGTCATATTCCTGTTTTCAACAGCTTTCGTCTTTTTATAAATAGTGGAATCTGTAAGTCTGGGAGTGTTTTCTATTACTTAGCGTCTCTTAAATTTTCTGGGAAACTGAGTTCCCATAAGGCAGTTCTTTCAGTTCAGTGTTTTCATTTAGAAGGCAAAGTCTGTGCCAGGCATGGTGACATACACTTGTAATCCCAGACTTGGGAGGTGGAGGCAGGAGGATAAGGAGTTCAAGATCATCCTCAGCTACATAGGCAGTTGAAGGCCAGCCTAAGCCTTAAGAGGCCCTGTCTCAACAAAACAAACAAACTCCATATTTGGTTCATTTTGTATTTTGAAATGCTTTTGCATGGCATTGTTTTTTTAATAATGATATGTCACACCAACAGAACATGTGCCTATGTGGGGATTTAAATAAAACTTATAATGATACATTGTACAAACAGAATATACAACTGAGATGATCCAAGGCGTCCTTTCTATACAGATTCACTTCCTACCGTCAGCTATAGTGCTTACCAGAAACCATCCCCACTGCAGGTTGCTATTCGTTTAGAATCTTTGTGACTCCAGGCAATGTAGAATATTACATTCTTCCCATGCTTAAAAGAAAAAACAAAACTGTTATCAGTAAACATTAATTATCCATTTAAAAAATTTACTTATTTCTAGAATCATTTTTATTAGTAACTCCTTCTAGGTGATACTAGCATAGATATTAATGTCAATGGCAGAAATCTGAATATACACATGCTTATACACAGACAAAATTTTTATTTGTATGTGTGTGTATGTTCATGTACGTGCATGTGTGTGAAAAACGGGTACACTTGTCATGGCATGCGTGTGGAATTTAGAAGACAACCTTAATTATCAGTCCTTACCTTCCACATTTTTTAAAAATGATTTCTTTTTGTTGTTCACAGCTGCATATATCAGAGTAGCGGACCCTCACATCTCCAGGAATTCTCCTATACTGTTTTCCACAAACTGCCTTGTACAAACACAGGGATTCCAGCACATACGCTGCTACTGAGTTTTAGGTATGTGTTTTATATAGGTTCTGAAGCTTCAGACTCAACTTCTCCACTTTTCTGGCCAGCAGTTTACCCACTTTGACTTCTCCCCAGTGTTAGGTTCAAAGTGGGTCCCCAAACAGTAGTGCTGCTGACAATGTCCTGAATGACAGTGGAGGCTCAGCTCAGCCTGGGCTCTGACTGGGTAAATAGGATTGCTACTTAAAGTCAGCGTTCCTCAGCAATCTTGTAAAGTGGGTTTCTGACTGTCAGGGGAAGCCATTACTTCCCTTAGCTGCCTCTGCAGCCAACTACCTCCTGCGATGAGAGCTCACAGGCTGTTCTACCCCCACTACTCTGACTCCAGGGCTATTCCAGCTTACAGGCTCCCTCCTCCCCACAACCTGTCTTTTAAAAACTGGCAAGGCTCTCCCTGCTTTTTTATTTATTTATTTATTTTTATTTTTATTTTTATTTTTTTTTTATACTCTCTTTGTCTTCTGGAAGACAGCCTGACAGTTTGAATTCCCCAATAAACCTTTCTTTCTAATCATGGAGGGGTCAAGTTCAGTGGTTTCATGAGACCCTCACTTACACTGAGAACCTGAATACAAATTTTAAGAATATATAAAGGAGTGGCCGCGCTTAAAAACAGATTTAGTAGGGATAAATTACGCTCTAGTTTTGTTGGATACAAGGTGAAGTTGGCTTTTTTGGCCATCCATAGGACTTAGAGTTACTTGTCTGTCTGTCCCTGTGAAGTCCAGTATCCAGTTGCTGATATACACCTTACTGCATTCAAACACAGGCTACCACAACTTATGTATAATGTCAGCAAGTTTTTTCACTCATTTTGCTCTAGTTACAAAGGTTTACTTTCATTAAGATATTTGGAATGGAGGTGTAGTTCTAGCTCACGTGAGGAGAACTTTTAAAGCACACGAATCTAGTAAGCTGGGAAATGCCTGTAAACAACTGTGTGATGAGAAAATAAAAGTTGGAACCAACCCATTCCCAGATTTTAATCAAACTTTCTCTATTTTATGAATTGCTGAAATCATGGCTATTATTAGAGTAAAGCCAAAGGAATTTATAACTTCCATTTTAAGGCTGATTTATAAGAACATTGTCTCAAATTGTTAAGACAATTTTCAGTGGTTTTTATTTCTTTGAAGGGACACAGAAGGTAAATTTATACAAGTGAATTAAAAATGGGATTAGTCCCTCTATATTTGTAAAGTGCACATGCACTTTTAAAAAAACATTGTAAGATTAAGAATTTTTTTTTACTTCACTTAGTAGAGGTTCTTTTGACTCTTTTAATTAGATAATTAGTCAGATATCAGAAAGCTCTAATGTCATTAAGGATAGATATCTCTTTCATACACAGCAACTTCTAAAATCAAGATCTCAGACTTTGAGATCTTTGATCTCTGTTTAGAATAATGGGATCTCATGGCCAGGTTCCAGGCCAAGCTCTAGGAGTCCAATTGATGAGAGAGAGGAGGGATTCTATGAGCAAGGGACATCGAGATCATGATGGGAAAACATACAGAGATGGTCAGCTAAACTAGTAGAAATCCATGAACTGTGGACCAATAGCTGTGGATCCCCTTGCTAGACCCTCTAGATATGCAAGACAGTTGTTTAGCTTGAACTGTTTGGGGGCCCCCCAGGCAAGGGGATCAGGATCTGTCCCTGGTGCATGAGGAGGCTTTTTGGAGCCTAATGTCTAAGGTGTGACACCTTGCACAGCCTTGGTGCAGGGGACAGGGGCTTGGATCTGCCTCAACTGAATGTACCAGGCTCTGCTGCCTCCCCATGGGAGACCTTCAATTGGAGGAGGTGGGAATGGGGGAAGGGCTTGGGAGGAAGGCTGGGAAGGTGGGAGGAGGGGGATCTGTGATTGGTATATAAAATGAATAGAAAATTTCTTAATAATTTTTAAAAAAGGAAAAAAAAAAAGAATGGGATCTGAGTATCTCTGGCCTTGGGTGGATATATGACAGTCTATCTAAATTGCTCAAAAGATCCTAAGATTTCTATCTTTTCAGAGGCTTTCTGGGAAAGAAGAAAGACATACCAATGCCTCCTACCTTAAGAGGTCATTTAAACAGACCTGTTGATTATCTATACAGGAAAACACCCTTTAGGAAAGCTGTCTGGTCTATTGACTTTAAGAAAGTCATAGAGCCTACTTAAGCAGGTAAGCAGACACAAGACCTTCAGGAAGCTTAGAGGAAAGCTATAGAAAGGTCCTGGTTACACTGTGACCTATAGTTTTGTCTTACTGGCCTATAATCCTCTCAAGTGCACCCCAGGAAACAGCCTATGACTTCATTTAAAAAAAATCCTGAGAACCTCTTTGAACAACGTCACTTTGAAAGTCACCAAAATCATTCGTATGATTATTGTTAAGACATGGAGACATGATATTCTCTTACGAAAAAATCCTCACCCATGTTATGGGTGCATATAGTACTTTGCCTAAATATGTCTTTCTCCCTTAATGACCACACTTAAATCTATGTTGAAATCACACACACATACACACAGAGAAATTTCCATCTGCTTCAATCTGACTGACAGCAGATTATCTGTGCAGAGACCTCATCATGGAGCTTTGTTTCTCAATCCTACTAAGATGATATTTATAAAACTTGTTGTGCAATAATAGAATTTGAAAGAAGATCAACGTGATTGTAGAATCTAACTTCATTATGTTGTATATGAAGAAATAGGTTCGTGACAATAAAATGAGTCTATAGCAAGAGATATTGCTAACAGATCTGGATATTGTAGTGAAGCTATTTCTTCGGTCTGGCCATGGCCATCAGAAGCCATTGTTGCCTTGATCTACCTTGGCTCATATGTCTGGAAACAAAATAAGTATAATTCAGTGATGGTCACGTCTACACTAATGTTAATGAGGCTGTTAATACTCCCTCCTAGAAGAAAGGACTAAGTCACTACTCACTCCTGCCTTAGATGCATCTGTCTTAGAGGTTACTGGAGTATATAAACACAAGGGGGAAGATGGACTACAGAAGGGTCTTGGGTGACATTTCTACAAGGTGGACCACATTAGAGGTGGTGTTCTGTTTTTGAATAATACTTGCTTTTTACATAACCACAATAAACCCAAAGGTTCACAAAGCTGGACTTGAATGGAATTCTGTTTTGAATGCTTGAGCAGAAAATTCTTCATGATTTTATAGAAAATGTCATAACACTAGGTAATACTTCAGGATTTCTGAGTTTAGTCTTCTATCCATTATTTATTATTTGCTTAGATTTTGTGAAAAGCATAACTTAAAATTCTTTGGAATCTATGATGCAACTTGAGATGAATTTTTCTAATTTCAGTTGTAATTATCAAATTCATCCTGGATTATCAGTTGTTCCTTTCAGTGTCTTCTAATTGGGAAAACATATATACCATTGTATTGCTACACATTGAGACGGAACACTTACATAATATGCAGTAAGACATAATGTGACTTGACAGCAATAAGTTAATCTTACCTCATTGAATCGCTGTATCATTTTGCCCTTTTGAACATCCCAAATAAAAGCACCATTTTGGGAAGTCGCACCAGCAATGCAATCTGAATCACCTTAGAACACAATTGGTGGGAGATGATACATTTAGTATTTTCTACAAATGTGATTCTCTTTAAAAATGCAATTTTTGAAAAGAGAAGACTTGAAATTTATTTAAGAATTGTAATTGATACTTATTTTTTTTTATTTGTGTGGGAAGGGGCATGTGCATGCCTTTGGAACTTAGAGGAAGATCTGTAGGAATTGGTTCTCCCACTCTGCAATCCAGGTACCAGGGGATTAAACTCAGGTCACTGGGCTTGGCAATAATCTCTGTTACCCACAGAGCCATTGCAATGGACACATAGTTGATATATTTATAATGGAAATTTTCAAAATATAATTATATAACTGTTATCAATGCATCAACTATGAAAGAGAACAAAGCAATGAATATATTAGCTATATAACTTTAATAGTTACATGATCAATTTATTTAGTCTATAGCTCCTACTAAATTTTTTAGAGCAAATCTCTGATAACATTTGAGATCAATAAATAATTCAGCATAGAAGTTGAAAAGACAGGGATGGCTCTGCTATCAAACCAAGTAGTATAGACACAATCCCCCAGGTTATCAGTAACTCCTAAGTATTATATGAATGCATAATGTGTTACTACTCATATTTCCTGGCTATTTAGTAATATTTTAATGATTATGAAAATATTTTTGGAAGCTGATCAAATAAAAAAATTTCAGTTGAAAACACAAATATTACTTCTTTTTAAAAAATGAAAAATACACGAAAATTTTCAGGAAACATTTTATCATGCAAAATCCATTAATCTTTAAAGGTATAGCTCTACAAATACAGCCAAAATTAGATAATATTCAAATCATCTAGATTTACTGTAGGTTTTCTATGTGGCTGTTATCTTAATATCCCAGGAATCAAAGTTCTTTTGCAGGTGAGCTATGCTATAAAAAGCCTTACATCTCACAGAAGCTGAACTGACAAAAATGTTGCTATTAATTTGCCTCTACAGCCATTTGGAACAAGATTAAACCTGGATGAAGAAGACAAATTTGAATAAGATTTAGGAAAGTCACTTGATTTCATTCTGGATTTTAATAAAAGGAAATCTTACCTGGAGCCCATGAAAGAGCAAAAATGACCCCCTCATTACCAGGAGAAGTGTACATTGCTGTTAAGGTGTTTACATCCCAGACTTTTATAGTGCCATCAAATGAAGCTGTTGCTAAGAGATTTGGATCATCAGGTTTGAATTTGCAGTCAAATATAGTTTCCACATGGCCCTAGAATTCATTATTTTTTTAAAAAATCATATTATGGAGGAACTCCTTATTAATAAAGCATAATACATAAAATGTATACATGTACAGTGAGAACAGACATAAGGTGATAACTTTCATTACTTGTACTTAAATTTTTTTCTGCTGCTGTGCTTTCAAATTTCAGCTTCGGAAACCTGAAAACTCACATTGAAAAATAAAGTATTTCTTGTTTTCTTTGTGCCAAAAGGAAAGGATATGTGAGAGAGGAAAACATTATAGAATTTTCCTTAACTTTAAAGCCTTGTTTGGAAAGTTTTGATGCCTAGTGAGGCAGCAACCATATGCAGACCTTCCAAATGCTAAGTGATGCCAGATCAACCTGTTAGTATTATTCAGAAGTGGTAGAAATTTTAGGAGGTACGGCCTCAAGAACAGATGGAGGTCTAGGGGGCCCTGTTTAACAGGGGGGGTGGTCTCTGCATTTCTCCCACTCTTATCTCTGCTTCCTGGCTTCCAAGAGAGGAGCACACTCCAATCATTTTTCTTCCAATAATATACTGCTGTCCGCTCTTTGCTTCTTTCTCTTCTGTGGAGCTAAGGATTAAACTGGGTCTCAAATATAAGGCAAACCCTGTACCAATCAGCCACTGCTTTCTGTTGTTGTTGTTACCCTGTGTTATTATCTAAAATGTTTCAACAGCAAAAACAGCAGTATATTATTACCTACAAAATAGTGTTTAGCAATATTAATATGTAGGTAGATATAAATATCACAAATTTATACAAAATAAGCATTGCACTTAGTAGAAGCAATAACCGGAGGACATACCAATTCCCTAAGAAAATCCCACTTCTTGGCTCCCATGTCATAAAGACCAACTCCACCATCCAAGAAACAGCATACAACATGACCAGGAGGAAGAGAAAATGCTTGATTCTGCGTCAAATTTGGGGGCGGAACTGCTTCACTTGTTGAGGAGGTATAATGATTTTTGTTTGGAGACTGAGCTGAAACTAAAATATGAAGGGAAAATAGCAATCACTTTTCCTAGAATAAAATCACAGGATTTAACTTATACTTCAACTTTCTGTTTTGTTCTAAATTCATAATCTATATCAGTGAGCCCAATTCCTATTTCCTCAGAATCACCAAAAATGTGGAAATAGGAGTATAAATCTTGATTATAATAAAGAAGTTTATACAAGTACAGATAAACCAGTATGACTGAAAATTAGTCATGAATCTTAGCCTTTTACAAAAGTGTAGCTTGTTATCTCCATAAATTAAAATATGACATTATTAGTTTTAAAAACAGTCTCCTTTCAAAATACTGCCATAGGAGGCCAGAAGACGGCTCAGCAGTTAAGAGAGCTTGCTGTACAGTCTTAAGTACGAAGGTTAGAGTTCAAGTACCTATGTAACAAATGAGTTACATATATGAAGCTCCATCTCCAGTGGATCCAATGCCCTTTTCTACCTCCACACACAAAAGCAGGCATACACACACGTGCACATATACTCCACAATTACATGGAGAGACACACACAGGCACATAAAATAAATGAGCAGTACAACAACTTCATACCCAACCACCCACATAGGTGATGTTTTTCTGTCAATGTAAAGAACTTTAAGAATTAACTTTCAAGTCAGTGTGAATTGCTTCTATTACTTAACACCATTGTAAATTATTAGTACAAACCTATTAATTACACATTGAAATATGCATAAATACTTTGTAGTATTTTATATTCTGTTTAAAATATAAGAAAGTCTTGTTGCATTCATTATAGATATTGCTCATTTCTTTGGGCCTGAGAATGACAGGGAGTCCAAACCAGATTAGATAATCATAAAAGAGGCATTTGGGAATAATCAGTTTAGTTCAATGACATATAGTATGGGTAAAAGTTCATATGATCCATAACCATCCCTTGATATTTTAATTATTTGACATCATGAGTGGTCTTGACAAACTTTGTGCATCAATCTGCTTGGAATTCTTGTTTAGAATTAAATGTCTTTATTTTTTAAACTGCATTTCATAATGGTTCTTAGTTCATGGTATTGTATTTAATGCAAACTAGGAAAAATAAGCCTGGAAGTCTACCTAACAACAGAGTATTTGAAAGATACTACTCAAAAATGACAATATTAGTATGTGCTTTTTTAGATTTTCTGGCTTTTAATAGACATGGACACTTTTGTCATGAGGAAAATATGGAAGAAAATGATTATGAGGTCTAAATCTTTCCAAGATATGAAAATTCATAATGACAAAACAAAGTAATGCATGCAGACAAAGAACATAGAAGCAATGTACAATATTCTAGCTAGTCTCTCGACCAGCATCCACCAATCTTGATTCCTCTAAACCCAGGTTCAAATCCTTGAAAAGCTGGGACTCTACAGATTGATTTAAGTTTACAAAAGGGATTGAGATTCAAATTAGTCGCTTCTAACTATTTATCAATGCCCTCTGAATTAGAAAAAAACATTAATTTTAATAGCCATTGTTAGCTATTTATATTTGTATGAGGAAAAACAGGATTGAGTAAGGAGGAAATGACTATCCTAGATCAATGTACGTGCACACGCCTGTGCGTGTCTGTGTCTGAGTGTATACTACATGTGTGCAGGTGCCTGTGGAGGCCAGACGAAGGTGTCAGATGTCCTGGAGTTACATGTAGTGTGAGCTGCTTGATGTGAGTGCTGGGAACTAAAGTCAAGTCCTCTGAAAGAACAGAAAGCTCCCTTTTAACCACTGAGCCCCAATCATAAATTATTCTTTTCATCAAAAGCCCCATCATTGGCTATACAATACTGGGTAGTGGTGATCCACAGAAACATATACATGCAGCCAACACTGAATGAACTCAGCAGATTGTATTTATGTTGGTTTTTTTAATGGTTAAAGGAGTCTGTGAATTTGGGGGGATCAGACATCAGAGGGGTAGGAAAAATTATTTAATTGTATTTTAATTGGAGAAAAAAGTTCCTTCGTCCATAGTTTCTGCAGTCACAATATGGACACACTACCCCCTATGCAGAACGATTATGATAGACCTCACAGAAAGTCAATTCTATTCTTGCTTACTTTAATAAAAAGTCTAACTAAAAACTTATTCAAAGTTCCAGATTGTTTATTTAGAACATGCATTTGACTATCTATCTTGCATTAGAAAATCAGCAAATAACCAGAAAATAATGTGCAAAAACAAGAGAGCAGAGATGACTCAAAATTCTATAAATTCAGTGACAACTCAGAGCCAAAATGAAACCCAGATTTCTAAGTCTTGTAATTTGAACACTGAGATTACTTTAACATTTTTTTTGCTATAAACTTTGTAGCTTGTAAATGAGGTATACTTAAGACATAAATTATACCTGCTGTGCCAGTTTTATTTAATCCCATCATTCTTAATAATTCTCATCAATATCATTGTTTCACCTCCCTCACAGCAATAACTTAAGATTATCTGAATGTTACCATTCAGTGGCATTTTGCAAATGTAGGTTTGCTCTAAATAGTTTTATATTAGGAATACTAATTATTCTGTGGGTTTATGGTTCCTTCAGTATGCATATTATCAAGGCTAATTCTAATTCTTTTGTTTTGTTTTGTTTTTTTGTTTGTTTTTCTGTGTAGCTTTGGTTCCTGTCCTGGATCTCACTCTGTAGACCAGGTTGGCCTCAAACTAACAGAGATCCGCCAGGCTCTGCCTCCCGAGTGCTGGGATTAAAGGCGTGCGCCACCACTGCCCGGTTCAAGGCTAATTCTTTAAAATGCTTTTTAGCAGTACAAAATACGTAATATATTTATATTGTGGTACCACTTTCTGTGAAGAAATATGATACTATGTAGTATTAAAAAAACTTTTATATTTTTACTTACATTTTTTCTTTGGAGGAGAATTAACTACATGTAAGCAGTGAAATCCCGTTTTCTTTAATTTAAAATTATCGATAGGTGTTGTTCTTGAAACATTCCAAATACGTAAAACACCCACTTGAGAATCTAGTCAGATCATCAGAAATGCAAATGTCAACACATTTGTTTGACACTAAAATACCCAGTCATAGAAGTAACAACAAAGACTTCCAGAGGCAATCACTGATATCATTTAAATATTAATGATGCAATCAAAGAAATGGCTGATATCCTGCTCCAGTTCTAAATTTGGGGCATGTTTATTTTTTATTCCATTACACTCTGTCACTGCATTAGAAGCTGCCTTCCCTAAAAGCTGTCCACTGTGAGGTCATTATACAGTGTGATCACAAACTATCTCCTTAGACAACACTCATTCTAGGAAATGGTCAGACAAAGAAAGTTATCCACATCTAACACTAAGCAATCTCTTTATATTGAAATGTCTATCAACTACTCATTATCTGCTTTCAGACAAATAAATCAAACATGCTTGAAAATCAATTAGAAAATTGCTCTCTCTTCCAAATCTCTCCTCAATAGCTTGCGTTTGAGAATAGTCTGTCTGTGCCTCAATCACACATAATATTACCTTATTACCCAGTAATTTTACCAGTGTTTTTAAGTTAACAGAATTATAAGTTCACATAACAGCTCTACACTGATGCTTATAATAACGGTGTTAGTCATAATCACCTAAAGCGTGAATAGTATAAATAGCGACCAATGACAACATCTATAATGGGATAGTATTTATGACAGGAAGGAGTGACAAAACTGGTTTATACTACAACACAGATGAATCTTGAAAATACTGTGCTAACTGAAAGGAGCGAATACTAAAGGCCACATTTGGAATGATTGTCTAAAATGCCCCAGATAGGCAAACTCGGAGACAGGAAGTTTATCTGTTTATATGCACGTGTGCTTTTCAGGGTGTGGAGAGGAACAGTGATACTTGGTTATTAGTGGATATAGGTTTTCTTGGGAAAAAATAAATATTCTGGATTGAGATAATGGTCATATAACCTTGAGAATAGACTAGAAACCACTGAACTGTGGTTAAAGCAGGTGAATTTTGTGGCATATGAAGTTTATCTTACTAGCAATAAATATATTTTTTTCTTATCTATTATTCATAAAATCCCATAAACTTACTTAAAGTTTACTAAGATATATAAACTAGGAATCCATCTATTTTTATTTAAATTAAAACTGCAAAAGTAAAACAAGTACAGAATCCCACAAACTATTGAGGTGAAAAATAATATTATTTTATGCCAAGTACATGTATATAAATGTACATGGAATAAATGTAACTCTCATGGAATAAATGTAACTCTCATGGAATGGTTGACTGTCTTCTGTTCTCTCTCTCTCTCTCTCTCTCTCTCTCTCTCTCTCTCTCTCTCTCTCTCCCTCCCTCCCTCCCCCCTTCTTTCTCTTTCTCTGAGCCTTGGTAAACAGTAAAAGTTGGATATTATTTGCTATTGCTACTCCTAAACTCTTCCATCTTCTCAGATTTCATGAGCTACCTTGACAGCTTCTCTCAGACAGGAATTATATACTACTTTCATTTTTAAATTTGATTGAAGATACTTAACTATCTTAGCATATCTGGTGATGATCTGTTAAAATTAGTTAATCAGGCTCCTATCAGGAAATTTGATTATTTTCCAATCAATGCCTTTGATGTCCTCTATCCACACCTGGAATCCAACTGTTTGCTGTTTGTGCACATATAAACACAGGTACATGTGCATATATATAATATATCACAGTGTATTTCTACATGCAGGAAGTATGATGCTTTAATTTCACTTTAATCATGTCAGTGACATACTATAAATTAGACACTATATTAAATATTTGTGATGTTAATTAACGAGTTTTATGAAATCAACTAACAAAACACAATTGATCTTATTCAGTTTATGAACATTCACGGATTTGAAGCTTTCAGGAAAACGGATACATTTACCTCCGGTAATAAACATGCCTGGAGCACTGGGAACCCAGGCTAAGCACTGCACAGACACTGCCGCAGTGGGAAAAGTAAACGTTGTGATGCAATACAGTGATTCAGAATCCAGCAGGCGAATCCCATAGTGCAAATTAGCCACCAGAAGATAGTCAGTGGATAGGGGGTCCCACTCCAGGGCTGTCACTGGATCCTCTTCATCTGTTCCTTCAAGAGACTCAGGTCTCAGAACGTGCTTCTGATGTTTACTACCTATTTCATAAAAAGAAAATTGTTTCAGAGAGCACCAAAGATCAGTGTTTCATTCATGGTCTCTACTGTATGTCCCCAGTCTCTGAGTCGCCCGAGAGCATGATCTGGCTTTCCTATATGGAAGGCCTGGCTGACATGTGCATGGGAGAACTGTTAGCCCCGATGATGCCAGTCAGGGTTAACTGCTTTATTTGGATACTCTCGAGTGCTTGAAGTATTCCTCATATTTATTACTGAAAATCTAGTGGAAAAAGATTTGCTTGTCTCATAAGAAAAAAAAGCTTCACTTTCTCATGAGGACAGGGACAGGGAAGTAGTTGTGGAATAGAGAATATCAGTAAAATGTTTTTCATAAGTAAAAACAGTAACTTCAGAGTTGGTTGCCTACATCCACACTCAGATTCTACACTAACTAGCTTTGCTCTCCTGAACAAGCCACAGTCTTTGATGCCTAAGTGTCTCTGGTTTTATAATGGAGGATTCAAGATTTTTTCAGAGTGATTTTGACAACATTACATGAGTAGTTCATTAAAGAGCTTATCACAGTAAGGATGTGTCATAATAGCATTACCAGTATTTACAGTAATTCCTTTCTCATTCTTCACCATCAGTTGTCATAATTCAAAACAGAGCATTGAAACAAGAAATCCAGAATAAATAAATAAATAAGTGAAATTAAATATACAAAGAATTATCAGAAATCGTCTTTACTTTTGTAAATTAAATATATAGCTGACAGTGGTGAAAAGATGTGTTGCTGAGGAATCACATGAGAACTCCTCTGGAGTCCCCTTATTCCCAAAAGATAGCCAATGAGGCAATTAAACATAGACAATGTAAATAGGAAAGAAATACTTTGTAGTCTGAAGAATTATAAATTTCAGAGGATGTGCTTGTTTAAAAGTACATGATTATGGAGTGCAGGAAGACAGCTCAGTGCTTGCCTTGAAAGTATAAGAATCTGCATCCAGTTCCCAGAGCCAGATAAAAATGATGGGCATGAACGTGCATGGTTATAGTCCTAGCATTCTGGAATTGGAGACAAGCAGATTCCTGGAGCTTGCTGATCAGCCATTCTAGCTCTGTAGCCTTAAGTTTCTCCGGTCCCACCCGGCCTGAAGTCTCATGTCTCTCTACCCCCTCAAACTCCCCACCCTCTCACCTCCCCACCTCCCCACCCCCCAACCCATCCTGCAGCCGCTTATAAAATAATCACTTGGAGGCTTAATATTAATTGCAAATTATATGGCTTATGGCTGAGGCTTCTTACTAGCTAGCTCTTATAACTTAACTCAACCCATAACTACTAATCTATGTATCGCCACATATTCTGTGGCTTTACCAGTGTCCCATTACATGTTACTTCTGGGATGGAGGTTTGGCATCTCCCTTTACTCTCCTTTCTCCTCTCACTATCTCTCTTGGATTTCACTCCTGGCTCCATCCTACCCATCATAGGCCAAGGCAGCTTTATTTATTAGCCAATGGGAGCAACACATATTCACAGCCTACAGAAAGACATCCCACAGCATAGCTCTATGGGCAAGCTCCATGCCAATGTGACAGACTGTCTCAAAAGTTGAGATGGCATTATTGAGGAATGATGCCTGAAACTCTTTTCTGGCCTCCACACAGACACATGTGCACATGCACCTGCACACAAATGTGCATCTGCAAATGTACACATGCACGTGCGCGCACACACACACACACACACACACACACACACACACACACGCACTCCCCCACACAGGAACACAAACATCAAAAATAAAACAACAACTACAAAAAACTATACAATCATTCTTGTTTCAGTCTCATAATTATATGTTCTTTTCAACAAATCAGAACACAAAAGTAAAAACAAGTTAATATCCCTTACCTACATCAACTATTTACTTATCAAGTGAATTTAATATCTTATTATTTCAGCTTTGATTAAGCTCACAAAACCGTGTTTTTAAAATACACTGCTTATCTTAAATAGGTAGTATTTTATTTAGAATTTTACTTATATACTCACAGAAAATGGATGTGTGATTTTATTCATTTAGCTTTATCTACTTTGCATATTAAAATAAAAATAGGTTTAATGCTGGAGAAATTAGGCAGTAAAGTGTTTGCTATGTGAGCATAGGACCAGAGTTTGGATCCCTAGCACCTGGAGCTAAAGTTGGGCAGGGCAGGGCTAGACTGGCCAATAGTGACCACATCATTCAGTGTGAGACTCTGTCTCCAAAATAAGGAGGTGGAGTAATTAAGGAAGATACCTGATTTTGTCCTTTATCCTTCATGTACAGATGTGGACTTGAACATAACACACACACACACACACACACACACACACACTCCCACACACATACAGACATATGCGCACACTCCCCACATACATGCACAAAGAAAAATTACATTTTATTTATCAAAATAAGTACTTCTTAACTGCCTATTTGGTGTGATAGAAAGTGATGTGCGTAATAATTATAAATCATCCATGGATAGTATTAGAAAACTGTTTTACCTCCCGGTTAAAAATTCTTGTTCATTTGACTTATTTTCCGTAAATGTGCAGATATAAAGAACTGATGTGGAAATTCCAAACAAAGACAAACGATTGACTGGAGTTGATTGAAAGAAAGTGCCTCACAGATGACAGAAGATGAATATCACGCCCTTCAGTAAAATTTGCTTCAAATGAACATTAGGGCTCACAACAATCTGGATAATCCTAACATTCTGGGCAACTGGAGTTCAGCACTGCTCTAATCTGGAGTCTGGAGAGCCCCCCACGGGCTCATGTGTAGAAGGTTTGGTCTACAGCTTGTCCTGCTGGTTACAGGGAGTGGGCGGTCGTAGATGGCGCCTTGAAAAATCAGGTCCTGGCTGGGAGGTGATGGCGCACACCTTTATTCCTAGCACTCGGGAGGCAGAGCCAGGCGGATCTCTGTGAGTTCGAGGCCAACTTGGTCTACAGAGAAAGATCCAGAACAGGCACCAAAAACTACACAGAGAAACCCTGTCTCAAGAAAAAAAAAAATCAGGTTCTGGCTCAAAAATAAAACAAAAATATTTTTTAAAAGCAGGTTGTACTGGAGGTTTTAGATCACTAGGAACATGCCTTTGAAGGGAATAATGGGATTAACTTCCCTTCCTCTTCTCTTTTTCACACTCAACACATGATTAATAAGATTTTCCTGTCATATGTTGCAAGTGGTATTATGCTCACACAGGCTCAACACAATGAGGATAATGGATCAGAGACTGGAACCTCTCACATTATGAGCCAAACTAAGCCAAAATAAACCTTTCCTTTTTTCAAGTTGTTTATTCTCAGACTAATACATGCATGTGAATAAGAAATAACTTGATAAGAGAAACAGATGAGATCAAGATAATTAAATACTTACCAGGCTGAAAAATTGATATGCTTCCATCGATATGACCAAATGCGACTTTTCCCTTCTTTTGGGTGTGCCATCTAAATATACAGATATCGGACACAAAACTATGAGCTTCTTTGTGTACGGACACTCCACTGTCTGGTCCCGAGATGGTCCAAATGAGCAGAGGACCTTTCTGGGAAACGAAGGCCACAGCGTCATCTGTGTTCCAGCACCAGCCGAGACAGGCAGGTGTCCCTGGAAGAAATTAAATGCAAACACACACAACAGAAAGATGTGCATAAGATTCTTACAACTGTTTTTTGCATTGCACACTTATAAAAATTGAAATATAAGAATTATTTCATTATTTTAAAAACAATCAGCTTCTTAATTGGGAACTGTACTTACAAGATAATCTTTAAAACTATGGGGAATATACTTAGAGAACACCAACTCATTTAATCCAGCGTATTTTATATATGAAATATGTAGGGTTACTCAATCTGTTACTGTGTAGAGCTGCTGATAACTTTAACATTTAATAATTGGGTGAATCTAACACTCATTTTCACTAGATAGACTAATTTACTAGGGAAGAAAAAATAGAAATGAAAAACATCCAGGTCCAATACTGTATGTGGAAGTTAAAATATAAAGAATAACAATATTTAAACATTTCTAGATAAAGTATTAAAGCTTTCAAATTGGGGAAGTATTTGGAAATAAAATAACCTGGAGGAGTTATCAGTAAGTCTTTGACAATTTTCACAGCGAAAATTAAAGTGTATCCACACTATTACTATAATCATTAAGTTTTCTACAAATGTCAGTGAAGAAGTCCTTTTAAGTATATATCCAGAGACACGAGGAACTATGGCTAATGAACTGAAGCAGTCTCCCCCAAAAAATACGTTAGATTCACATAAGGTTCTATTATGACTCCTTGACAAAGACAGACGATAATAATAATAATAATAATGATAATTGACAAAGACAGATAATAATAATAGTACTTCCAAAGTTCATTGAAATTGTTATTTTCAAACATAGGCTAATACAGATTCTGTGTTGTTGTTCTCATAAAGTCATAACTTTATGAAAACAATGCATTACAAACCTTTAAATTTTTTTTACCATAAAATATAAAATTAATTGCAAGTAGTTTTCTGTGTTCTGTAAGATCATCTACAAAAATAGAAAGTATTGGGTATATGTATTGTTGTTACTGTAAACAATACTAGAATAGGACTTTTGATTAACAGTGATCATCAGAAAATATGGAGAGATATGAAAACTCATGACTAAGGCCACAAATGGCTGTTTTTACATCACAATGGATTTTTTTCTCAGTGATACACTAAAAACTCAAAGAAAAAATGTCAGCTATATTAATAGATGTTCACTAAACAGCTGGCTTTATAAATATCTCTCAGAGGTTGGAGCACACTCTACTCACTAATAATTACTGGTTATTCAAAGTGATAAAAAACAGATTACATGAATTTAGAAGTAAAATCCACTATTTGCAGTTGGAATTCCTATAATTTGGAAAATATACATTTGAATAACAAAATCAATTCCTTTCACTGAACTTTTAAAACATTTTTAATGGCATAAATTGAAAAGGCAATATACTAAATGTGTTAAATATGGCTAAAAATTTAAAAAGGCTGTATTGCTACAGAAAACATAGGGATAAATGTATATGAATTGTCAATTTTGCAAGTACATGTTAGAATATTAAAGAAAATTTGAACAAAATTAAACTAGTGCACTAGTTGTGTCTCCGTTTTCTCTCAAAATTATCATACTTTTAAAAGAAACTGAATATTGACATTCTATCTAGAAATACCTTACACACTATAAATAATCATCAAATTATCATTGGTACTGAAAAATAAAGTGAACTATGATAGTGAACATAAAATGGTTATTTAATTATATCATCAGTATTGGTAAAATTAAAGCCCAATGTTGAGTAAAACAGGATTGTGATTATCCAATTCCCAAAGACCTGTTTGTTAAAACAAGTTTTTATCTCTACCAAAGCACAAATAAGGTCACAAAACATGCTCAGCAGTGCATCATGTAGATGCACATTATCTGCATATTATCATCCATATGTGTCAAAGACTGGAATACCCCAATGAACAGGCAAGGCCTGCTACTTACCTAAATAATTTTTTCTAGTTTTGTTTGAATATTTATTCTGGAAATTTTCATACTAAATTTTAACATTGATTTAATTATTTGTAATTGGCTACATTTTTAGTTAATAACATCCTCTTCGGAGATTTATTTTGGGAAATTCTATTTCAGTTTTGTACCCATGCACCTGCCACGGCATGAAATGCATTTCTTAGACATGTTACTACTAGAAATTCTGAATACTGTTTTAAAATCTGAACTAATTAAACAAATTGAAAGAGATAGTTTACTTGATAAAATAAACTTTATAAGTATACCTTTGATGTTGTCGAGTTTAGCAATGACTTTTTGTTCTGCAACATTCCAAATGATCACTAAGTTATCAGTACTGCCACTTGCAAACAGGTCAGGGTTATGTGGACACCAAGAGATTGCCGTGATTGTCTTTTTATGTTCCGACATAATTGCATGAAGTTTGAATTCATTGTAACGGTGATCCAACTAAAATGAAGCACGTCAAGCCGTTCAATTCTCCTTTTTAAATAGTACATTCCCAATTAGAAATCATACTATACGAAACAGAAACTATGCACAGAAATACTGGTTTGCATTAATAAATATGAATTCAATTCATGCCTTGGTTTTCATTCAACTAAATTCAGTAAGCTCAAAGGAACCATTTGAAAAAAAAAACTGAGGAAGCAAAGATTTTATATTAGAAGTAGTAAAATATTTACATTTTAAACATGTATATTTTATAATTTTATTATATTTTTATCAATATATTTTATGAAATATAAAAACCCCTTTGATTTAGAATCTTTTAAAACATTTCAGATGTTTGAATAAAAAGTTAGATTAAATAAATCAACTGTTCTTTAACAAAAAAACATGAATAGGCTTTTAAGTTTTATTTTAAAGTCAGTTTATTTAAAAAGAAAACACTTATCTGTTTATAAAAACTTTAAGAAGTTTTCAATGATGCTCAAAAGCTATTCTCCAAAATATTAAAGGTGTTTCTTTTCTTAAAATGCATTTCCCGCAGGGCGGCTGTGGCACACGCCTTTAAACAGATCTCTGTGAGTTCAAGGCCAGCCTGGTCTACAGAGCGAGATCCAAGACAGGCACCAAAACTACACAGAGAAACCCTGTCTCGAAAAAACAAAAACAAAAACAAAAGCTCAAAAAACAAACAAACAAACAAACAAAAAATGCATTTCCCTGACTGTCTCAGGCATGTGCTAATGCATTCTGGTTATTGTCTCCCACTACACTCTCTTACTTCCCCCGCAACCTATCAAGTCAACTCCACCTCCTCCCTAAGGTCCCTTTTCTAGATGCATGGTTTTGAGTGTGTGTGTGTGTGTGTGTGTGTGTGTGTGTGTG
>CABHPH010055570.1:0-10302 GCA_902168325.1 Peromyscus nudipes | reverse complement strand
GTGTGTCCTGCTGTCATCATGCTTCTGTGAGTCTCTATATCATGCTTAATAGGGCTCCCAGAAATAAAACACAATACATAGCTTCATCCATTTACTTGCACATTTTGTAATTTTGTTTTTCATTACAGCTGAATATAAATCCAATGCATATATGTAATACATCTTCATCATCTCTTCATCAGATGATTTGTACCCAGGCTGATTCAATTACTTAGAAATTGTGAATAGAACTGCAATGAATCTGTATATGCAAGTATCCCTGTAGTGGGATTAAATTTTCTTTGACTACAACAGTAGTTGTATGCCTGAGACATGTCATAGATCTATTTGTACTGTTTTGAGAATCCTTCAAATTAATTTCTAAAGTGAACGTACTGGTTTATACTCTTAGAAGTAATATATTAATACTCCATATGCATAGTAGCCATTTTTGTCATTTGCACTGTTGATGATGGCCATTCTGATTAGGGTGAGATATTGCATGTTCTCTATCATATGTGAATCCTAGCCTGGACACTTTAGTTTTGTGTTTAACTTGGAGTAGCTCTGGACACTAGGGAAATTATAATAAACAGTGGAGGCTGTCTCAAAGGGAAAGGAAGTATTACACTAGTAAAATGAGTCTGGACCTGGTGATACTGGGGGCAGAAACTCTCAATAGGGCGAGGAGTGAGGAGATGAGAGAGAGAGTGTGGAGAGAGTTAATGAAAATTAAGGGGTAATAAAAAATGTCCCATAGAAACCTACTATCAGGTTGCCCAATTTAAAAGAATGAGGGTTTGAAGGCAGATATTCTAAATGGAAATTTCTGCTCCTATAGTTAATGGGTCACTAAACAAAACACCAGGGACAAGTATAGGATTTCTCTCTATAGGTGCCTTTGATCAGGATGGCCCAGGAACCCCTTAAAAGAACATATGTTCTTGTGACTTTTCTTGGTTTCCCACTAGAATTTGATATGAAGACTCTGTAGCTGAAAACACTACACATTTTGGCTGCATGATACTGATAAATCAAGCTCAAACTGAGCTTGAAGATTCTCTCCTTATGGTTAGCTTTCTTTGTGCCAGATGATACTATGCAGTTGTTGAGGGTATAAAGCCATCAACAGTCCTACCCAGCTGTGAATTCGATGAACTAAAATACTAAACTGCCAGGCAAGATGAGTCCACTGGTGCAATTGTGGCATGATTGTTAGGAAGGTAACCAACTGCTTCTTATTAGGTTTGAGACTTGTTACACAAGAGGGAATCCATTGTAAACCAGATCAAATATCCGTAGTTGAGGAGGTCTTGGCCCCAGAAGCCCATTATTCCTGTTTATCCAAACTGACACAGTTTTGAGTTGCCTTCTAGGTTTATACCCGGATATAAAGGCTACATTAAGCCTTAATCAGAGATGTCTCTTTATACAGAGAACAAAAGTAGATATAAAGAACTATGGCTGGGCAAAATACTGATGATAAAAGACAATTGAACACTCATCCATAAACAAGATATTTATACTACTCCTTTAAGGCACAGAGAACATTGTAGAAAGGGAGGCAGGAAGAATGTGAGATCCAGAAGAAAGGAAGAAAAGCTGCATTCTGCTATAGCTTAAATGAGAGGGTAGGGAGTGATAAAGGAAGGTGAAAAAAGAGAGAGAAAGGAGTGTTGCTCAAAAATAACCTGGAAATCCTAGGTTAACTCTGCTGAAAGCAAATAAGCCTCTGCATTCTTTGGGTTTTCATTAAAATCAAGATATGAATATGTGAATTGAATTTCAAAGAATGAAACATATTCAGACAATTACATAATATGTTATTTTACCTATATTACCTATGGATTGCAAGTTTAATTGGGAAAACATTGGAAGAATGCCCCCATGCACTGCCATATTTCCTAGAGAACTTTATGTAGGACATTTAGAGACATATTTAATGCATCTTTTGTTTAGGCGAAAAGCACATGGAATGGAATGGGCAGTATATTTAAACTATAAATGTATAAAAATTGTGGCCAACTTTCTAAAACCAATCTCTCTAACAGAGATCAAAACTAGTTTTTCCAAGTTTGTGAATGAATTCATTCATTTATTTTAAGCTAACATGTTCATTACAGGAAACAAAGCACAAGAAGCAATGGGTAAAGTCCCCCAGTAATCATGTTGCAAATGAACCTCCTAACCAATCAAGTGTATTGAGAGGTACTAATGGAAAGAAAGGCCCTCTACTTTTTTAGTGAAAGCAAAAAACATTTACTCAAATTTTAGGAGCATTTACCTCTCAATAGAACAAATATTTTCTTTTCCCTCCTTTTTTAAGACAGTTGAAGACACCATGTTACATTAAATAACAATGTTACACATTCATAAAACATTTGATTAAATGTGCACTTCATTTGAGGAAAACACACTCAGTTCAGAGTAGAGAAGAAATCCCATTATGAAGCTTTCCATTACATTTACTTCTGTTCCTGCTGCTCATGTAATATATACCAACTGTTTTATTTTGAGCACAACATGAACAGAATCTTCCTCAAAGACCAACAGAATTATTGAATCTAGGCAGAGTCCTCAACAGTAATGAAGTCTCTTCTGGCTTCTATAAAATTCCTCTTTCTTTATTACAAACAGGAAATGATGACCATCTACTAATAAAAATGAATTTTTGGAACATCGAGGACATGGCTTTATTCTTGAGTAGTTGAAATCTAAGCATATTCATATTAATTGATCAAATTCTGATGAACCAGACAAAAATTATCTCTGCATTTAGTCCGAAATTTGCATTTTCATATGAATTATCATTTTCTATTTCAATTACCCTTTGTAGCTAAATATTTAAATATCAATATAGTTTGTGAATAAGTATAAAACATTCCTAATAGACCAAGAAAGAACATTTTGCTAATTTTATTACTGGTGTATACATCCATCATTTTTATGATGGTGTGACAACATGCTGAACCCAGAATTAATTCTTATTCTAAATCTGGGTCCTTAGTGGGGATTTGTTTTTACTTTTACTCTTCAATTTCTCAAATATGAATGAGAAAATAATAAATGTGTCAATTTGTTATGAAATCCTCACTCACTAGTAAACTGAAAGTTAGAGGTCCACCATTTCAGGTTACTTTTAAAATATCTAGGTCTTTGGGCATGGTAACTTAGTTCTGTAATCCCAGTTACTTGGAGTCAGGAGCTTTGCAAATCCAAAGGCCTCTGTGACCTACAGAGTGAGTTCAAGGACAGCCTGGAAAGTAAGCAAGGTCCTGTTTCAGAACAAAAGTAATAGAAGTCTGAGGATATGTTCAGCGATAGAACACTTGCCCAGCATGTGTGTCTCTGGGTGCAGTCTTCAGTGCTTCAAAAGACTCATCCTTATAGTGACACTAATGATAACATCTAAGATCTAATATTAATTATATTTCCTCACTGCAGAAAATAATTTATTAAAAACAATATTACATACATGTATGCTTATCACTAAGTAGAAGATCAAGCCTTGTCTTCCCATATACATGGCAAAGTTTAGGATGATGTGACTAAATCAAAAGAGATTGTTTTTTAAATGCCTATATACTGTATTATATTCCATAAGAGAGTTATCCATCACAGTGGCCAGCATTTGTTGGTCAATTATTCCTTGTTAGTCAAGGAAGGAGAAAAAAAAAAAAAAAACAAAGATGTGTGGTGTCTTCATTCCACTATGTAGAAACACCCGAGGTCAAGGTTCATAATGAAAATGTCCTCTTCCATAATGAGGTATGTCTATGTATTTGCAATGGACTAATGGAGCAAGGGGAACTCAGAATGAAGGCAGTTACTGGGGAGCATGTATTTTGTCCTTGCAAGTCAGTACAGTGCCTTCTATTCCTTGATGTATCTTTTCAGGAAAAGTAATAGATACACACATAGCCCTCTGGAATGGGCCTGAGAAGCTCATGCATTTAATTATTACCAGATCCATAGGAAGCTGCAAGAACCTTTCATAAAATATTCAAATACACATTTGTGAGGCCATCTCATTAATAAGTCCTGACACCATCTTGTCAGGTTGGAAAGGATAGTCACACAGTTAAGGTGATGCGTGACACCGTCTCATAGGAAGCTGCTTTGACCATCTGCCTCCTGAAATAGGAATGGTAGCATTTTTTCTTTCAATAGCACCCATGAAGAACAAAATAAATGCTTCTGCTTCTCTATCCCTTCAAGTCAACAATGAGCTCTGTGACCCACCATCTAAAATAATTCCGCTTCTACTGTAGTCATTGCAAGATTTTTACCAAAGGACTGAAAACAGTATATTTTTAGTTAATTCTTAGTTAAATTGCTCCTTGGTGGGGTGGATGGGGGGTTAACTTAACTTTTCTGAAAAATAAATGCTCAGAGTTTTCTGTAACTCTAATGGCAATAATGCTAGGGGCTCATCTCCCTTCATTTTAAGTAAAAGCAAAATCTGTAGTGTGAAATACTACCAAGTGGGTGTTGCAGAGATTAAAAGAAATATCTCATTAGAGGGAAGCCAGGATGGAGGAGTTCTCTGGGATTACATACAACATTGAAATACACCATTGAGCAAAAGGAATCAGGAAATTGAATTTGGCAACTGGAGTCTCTCTTTAATATTGAAAGACATCCTTTTAGTTTACAAAACACTGGAGAACAGTTCAATTTTGTATAAAGTCAGGATACTGGTGTCCTGCATTTACCCATGACAGGACAGGACAGAAGGGAATTGGTGCCAGTTCAAGCTTGTATACTAACTGAAATGAAATATCTAATGAATTTTACTTTTTTATATTGTCAAATTTGAAAAATACTTTAATATGTAAACATGTTTATAAGATCAATCATGTACACACACACACACACACACACATACCAGTAAATATATAAATAAACAAAAGTTAATAGAAACAAAAATAAATTATGGTGAGCTGGATCAGTAGGTAAATGTGCTTGCTGTTAAGCCTGAAGACCCATGTTGATCCCATGATTCAGATATTAGGACAGGAGAACCAACTCCCACAAGTTGTCCTTGACTTCTATTGTGCTACAGAAGCACACCTCCAAATGTAAAATGAAAATGACTCTATCATGATACATTTCTTTTTTCATTACACAGCACTGATATCAATGTGTGAAAATGTTAACCTCCAACTTAGTGAGTTTTCAGATTTATCTTTGATGCTACTGACACCAATTAAAAAGGAAATGTAGCTTGGTAATTTGCTAATTAGTTAATTTCCGTTTCTCAAGGTGTAATCCTACTTTGGGATTTCTTTTTTATTCGTAGCAAGAAGATTACTCTTAATCTGTGGTGGAATAAAATCAGATCTCCCACTGGTATGTTTTCATACAAAAACCTAGTTGAAATGCAAATAGAAGGCTTTCAGAATTTGATCTTGCTGGAGTCTATTAATTGTTATTTTTATTTGAAATGCTTTAATATAAAAAGGACTCTTATTTTGTAGTTCAGTAAAGAGCTTTTTATTAAATATTTTATTTAATGCTCATACCGGCATTTACTATGTTTGGATTCAACCCACCTTCAACTCTTCAATTCCTTGCTGCCTCCTCCTCCTCCTCTTTATTCTTTCCCTCCTGACTTCATGTGCACTTACCCCCACAACTCTCTCTCTCTCTCTCTGTCTCTCTCTCTGTCTCTCTCTCTGTCTCTCTCTGTCTCTGTCTCTGTCTCTCTCTGTCTCTCTCGTGTGTGTGTGTGTGTGTGTGTGTGTGTGTGTGTGTGTATCTATCTGGTTCTCTTTATTTTATATTTAATATTCACTGAGTCCCATTTAATCCTGTATGTGGATGGTTTTTTTTTTTTTTAAGAACTTTTGAGACAGAACAAAATATACCAAGATTGGCATATAATAGATTCCTATATTAAGAGATATACATAGATGATTATAAGTAAATACATAAATTTACATGTTACTACTGTCTAAATATGTATTTCTTTTTCTTTCTTTATTATTTTATTTTATTTTGAGACAGGGTTTCTCTGTGTAGTTTTGGTGCCTGTCCTGGAGCTCAGTCTGTAGCCCAGGCTGGCCTCAAACTCACAGAGATCCACCTGGCTCTGCCTCCCAAGTGCTGGAATTAAAGGCATGTGCCACCACTGCCTGGCGTACTATTTTGTTTCTTAATTGTTTGTTACAGCACGGAGTCAGGAGTCTTTTCTTAATGTCTGTATTATCTTACATGTTACAGCATGGGGTCAGGAAGTCTTTTCTGAATGTCTGTATCATCTTAAACTTCATCATCTTGTCACACTTGGTGTTGCAATCCTGACGGCAGTTTAATGAGAACTTAGTTGTCATCAAGGTAAAACTAAAAAGGAGAATGAAATAAACTTCAGCTTTCCAACCTCAAAGAATAAAACATCCCTAATATGTAGGGAGAGTGTTAATATCTATATCACATTACTCACAAAGTTTGTACTCATGATTAGAATCTTTCAAATAGAATCTATTCTACCTAATGCCTACAGACTAATGGAAAACCTTAGAAAAAATTACTGTTAGGATCATTTTATTCTCCTATGAGATAACAACATTCATAACTACTTGTTTCATGGAAAGTGAGAAAGAAAATCTTTATTAACACTATGAAAGGTCATCTCGCTGTAGGGCATTCCCAGTTGTGAATTGGATCAGATCTTTTGCTATGCAGCTGTCTCATGGTAAAAGGCCCCACTGTTTTAAGAAAGAACTTGCTTTGCCAGTTGGAGGATGGCGGCACAGGCTGTAGCAGGGAGGCCAGTGTTCCTTGCCTAGGAGCCCAGGAAGCTACTACAGGGGACCTGCTTGGAAGGCACCATGCCTGCTGAAGCTCAAATCAAGGAACCTGCTGTCACTACAGAATCACAGTGTGATTTGCCAGTGAATATGCATGAGGGGCTAATTTGCAGGATTCAGTGGAAAGTAAGTGTTTTGATGAGGAAGCCTGAAATAACAAGAGGGGAGGAGTGAGGAAATGGGATAAATATACCATAATCCTTGATTACTCTGCAAATAGAGCAGGCATCGAGTTTATCTTTTCCTTAAAGTTTGCAGATTTGTTTCCTTTCATATTTTAAGCATGGCATGGGCCACAGAAGGAAGGAGTCAGCGCCATTCACATAGTTTATTTTAAATGGAAAATGAGCAGTTCATGCACAGATTTCCTCTAGCAACTTCAGAAATCATTTTTATACCTACATTTAAAGAAAAAATTTTGTTAGCAACCAGCCTTCTAATTCATCCAGAGTCTCCAACAACTTTCTATATCCAATATTTCTTACCAGCTGTACCTTGATTTTTATTGAGTTTTTGTAAAAATGAAAATCATTCAAATAAAACAGAAAGGCACAATATGGGTTACCCCTCACATCTACATTACCCTGAAATTATGGGTTACTTAATCAGATCCTGTATTTGTAACACTCTTTTCTGCAAAAATAATTCAGTATTGTACAAGAAAAAAATGAGAAAATGGAAGTGAAGCCATCTTGAAGTGAGTGGAATTAAATCCCTAAAGGGAAAATTTCACTTTATTTTCCTTTTAGGCGAATTTCTTTAAGTTCTGATGTTTCATTTAAAAATACGTACTGATACCTCAAATAATAACTTCACCACTTCTAATGAAAGATTAGTTGTGTATAGGTGTATGTGTGTGTGTGTATGTGTGTGTGTGAATTTACAAATACCCGAGTCTGTTACTGAAAATGGTAGCATAGTTCATTAGAACTGAATAAAGATACTAAGAAGCAGAATCAAAGGTGAAATCCCAGGTGGATTGTGATCCTGGAGGAAACACTAGATTAGGAACCAAGGACCCCAAGTGTACTGATCAACTCCTAGTCATATATACAGCAGATGACATAAAGATTCTCTCAAAGGAAAGAGAATAACCAAAAGAAGATGGCCCCTTACAAACCATATGGAAATCTGCCAAAGATCCATTAAAGATTTCATAGTGGTGACCTACAAAAAGCATTGGTCATACAAAATTGGCAAAAGTTATTCAAAATTCTACATCATATAAAATATAGAATGTGTGAATATATGCTCAATATATTTTATACAACATTTTACATGCTCAGTTTTACACAGTATGATAAATTAATACAAATACCATTTACATATTCACACACATATATTGCTTATCATTTGCAAAATATCCAGTTTTCACAGAAACCCTGTCTGTATTACCACACATAGATAACCTATTTTGATAAGGAGATGAAGAACATTTTAAACTTTCCCATGAGTATAATGAACCCATAGACTGTGGGCTTTGTACAGGGAAGGAAAATTAAAAGTTCTTCCTAACAGACAATTATGAATTTACCAAAACCTTTATGAGAATTTTTGATAACTTTGCATGATTCTTAACAGTGAGAGTTGTGGACGACAATATCTTTCTGAAAGTCAGAATATCAGGCAGCCTACATAGAAGTCATCATGTGCCTGAGGTAATGCTGGGAGCAGAATTAGCAAGGCACACACAGGGAGAGTCTTACTTTAGTTCACTCAGAGGCCAGCCTTCTGAGGTAGCTCCGCACTAGTTTCTGCTTGTCTCTGACTAGATTGTTTCTCTGTTCTAAAAAAAGTTATGTCCAAAGAAATTATATTCTTCTTATTATTAAAAAATTAGCTGACACTCTAAAAGATATAACGATGTTTGGTTACTTGATTATATAATTGGGCTTTCACCACTGGCTAATGTGGAGAAGTCATTGACTGATCTACTAGTACCTGCCATTAATAGTGATGCATAAGAAGCTGGGCAGTATATTTGGCCCAAGATATAAGGCAAGTACACAACACAGTGATACTAGGACAAACAATCTTGAAAAATTTAGGAAGACAGTGTTCCTTATCCAGGCTGTTGACAACTCATGCACAGCTTATGGATGGAATTCAGAATATGAGTTTGAGGTTGAAATGAAAGATTTTGTGAAGGGCAAAAAACCATAACCTCTATAAACTTCTTCAAAAGTAATTCCTTTGAACCAGTCTTCAGATATTGCTTTGCCTGTTCCCATGATGCCAGAAGACTCCATAAGATCAAGGAGTTTACTTAAATTCTGTGAACCAAACAGGTCTCTGACTGTATTATATTATCCCAGGGCTCCAGGGAAGCCAAATGCTACCACGAATCTTCCCAGGTGCCAGTGACTGGTAGTAAATAAATATTGATTGGATAATTTCTCTGTGCAATTTCTACAGCCTTCTCTCTAGAGGATATTGAGAAAGCATGCAACACATTCGGTATCTCTGGGATCTGAGGATATTCAGCATTCATAATATGAGTCTCCAAGTTCTCAAATGAGGAAGGTAAGAGAAGTGGGTGTAGATAGCTGTTGTTTGCAAGTCTTGGTGAATTCATTTTCTCTTGGCCTTTCAGGATAAACAATATTTAGAGGAAAGGAATGAGTGAAGGCTTTCAAGCATGAAGAACCATAAAGATGTTGGTTGGGGAATTGGCTATACTGATTTTATTAAGTGGAATAAAATAAAGAAAATATCAGTGTATAGCAGATGGTCTATATTTCACATGATTCTGAAAATGGAGAATTGAAGCAACAAAATTGCCTTTAGACTTCATTGTTTACAGCCATCTGAATAACCTTAGACAAGTAGACTCCCTTAAGACACAATTTTCCACTGATAAGAGTAAATACCTTATTACAGTGTATGTTAGAGTATATGATTCTACACACAAACATCCAAGAGGATTTGGAGGGTCAACAAGGCAAGTGAATGGAGCCCTCAAACCAGGATCACAGTACAACAATGAAATTGAAATCCATTCTCACTAAACTGAGTTTTAATTCTAATTATTTCATTAAATTGTATTTTTGTTATTAAACAGAAAAGCAAGGGTTTTAGTTCGGTTTTAGACAGAGAGGGAGTAAAAACTACCTTTTAGCAACTGTATTTTTAATTTAAATATAATTACATTATTCCTCCTTCTCTTTCCTCCTTCTAGGCCTTCCCTTGGCCCCTCTCTCCAACCCTCACAGTCTCTGCCCTCCCTTCCTTTCAAATTCATGCCCTTTTTTTCTTTGATTATTATCATATACATAATGTACATGCACAAACACACACACACATATATATGATGTATATAAAAAACACATATATAAATACAACATATAACACACACACAAATATATATATATACACAACTGACAGAGCTCATTTTGTGTTGTTTGTATGTATGAGTTCTGTAGATGTCCACTTATATTTTTCATCTTGAAAATAAAACGTAATTTGATCTGTAATGGGTACATATTCTTACTGATTTTCAAGGATATACATA
>CABHPH010055551.1:0-10291 GCA_902168325.1 Peromyscus nudipes | reverse complement strand
TGTGTGTGTGTGTGTGTGTGTGTGTGTGTGTGTGTGAGAGAGAGAGAGAGAGAGAGAGAGAGAGAGAGAGGTACACAGATGAAAGTTGCCTAATACCACTCATCGTTAAAAGAATACACATTTTCACCTTTATATTGGTAAGGATAACACCGTTTGGTAACATTCAGTGTTGGACAAGACACTGAGGCATGGGCCACTCCCATGATCTATAAGTTACAATATTCACACTGCTTTTTTTCTTTGACAGAACCAGAACCAGTTATCACAATATATCCAAACTGCAAATCAAGCCTGTATGCTTGATTCAGATTTTACACTTCTAAGAATTTGCCTCCTAGCCACCTCACAAGTACACAGAGATGTAGCTTCTGCCATATTAATTATGACAAGGGTTAACGAGCTAAAGAAAAAAGCAGAAGCAAGCCAAATGCCGGCCAGACAAGAGCTGTTGAAATGGAGTGTGGGGTGTCCTTCCAACCGGGGTGGCAGGGACTGGGAGGGAAAGGTTGCGGTGCAAAGATGGGGCCTTGGAACACGGTGTATGTGTCAAAACTGGATAAGTGGAGGCCAGGGAAGAGCAGTCCCCATTTGTAGTGTGGGCTGACAACACCGTGGAAACAATTCAACACAGCTTTGTTTGGGTTGGAGAGGGAGAGGAGCTGATGCTGTGTAACGTGACCCTTCCCCTCGGCCCCATCAATCTTTAATAATACTTTCAAAATCAGGATATATTTGGTGTCATTGGATTTCTTGTAAATGCTGGTCAAAGGGCTGAGTTCTGTGTCAAGTGCAGCTTGGAGCCAAAGAGAGTCAGCCAAACAGATGAGATGGGTGAGGAACATCTGGGTCGCAGATGCTTTTGTATGCAGAAGCATTTTCTTGAAGGGTATGTAAAACTCTGTTACCAGGGTAACCTCTGGAGAGTGAGAGCTTGGTGTGTTGTACAGAGGTGGACTTGAGCTTTTCAGTTCATGCTTTATTGGCCTTTTAATTTTTTATTGCTTTGCTTTATTATTTATTGATTTATTGAGATGGGGTCTTGCTGTGTAGCTCAGGGAGGGTAATGCTCCTGCTTCTGCCTCCCATGCGCCAGGATGACAGGCATGTGCCCACACACTCGTGCATATTTTCACTTCTAAAATTACTTTAAAAAATCTCACCCTTCAAATGATACACTTGAAAACTGTGAGGACCCCGCACCACGTTGAAAATAGCATCTCGGCCTTGCCCCAGACTTTCATCTGCATCACTGTGAAGACCCACCATGGTCCTGGAAATAAAGGTAGAGAAAAAGAGACTGGACCTGCCAAAGGTTTCAGGATGAGTTAATATTCTACCCAGGGGTTAATACAGCCTCAGCAACACCCTGAGCTCCAGGACCAAGCAACTGGTTTCTGAATAATGGAGTTCAACTCCACCACATCCAAGTCCCACCTGAACATGAAAATATTTCAATGAAAGAATTGAGCTGACACAAAAAACTCAGAGAATTAACCCCAGATGCATAAATCCCAATTCAGTAACACAAGAAATATGAAAAACCAAGGCAACCCTGACGGTAATGTCACCTAGAGAGAATGAGTGAGATGGACTCCTGGACAGAGAACTCAAAAGAATGGTTCTAAGTGTCTTGTAAGAAATGAAAGAGGAAAACAAGATCCTGATTGAGAATACAAACAACTGAATAAAATAAGGAAGATGATGTAACATATGTAAGATGAATTCAATAAAGAAAGAAATACTGGGGAAAAAGAAACAATCTGAAATGCTGGAAATGAAAAACATCAATAAAAAAGATGGGTGAAAAGTCTCTCCAACAGAAAGGATCAAGGAGATGACAGATCATGTGAGCCCGAGGACAGAGTGGAGAGACTGAGGCAATCAAACATGGACAAAGATGAGTAATACCAAGGTCCCAACGTGAATATCAAAGTCTGCAGGATCCTCTGAAAAGACCAAGTATATGGGTTGTTGGCCCTCATTCTAAAGACTTAGGGAACGTTTTTTAAAGAATCATAAGAGAAAAATTCCCAGAATTAGGAAAAAAGATGCCAGTGCAGGTACAGGAGGCTTTTATGACTCCACATAGAAAAACTGGAAAAGAACTTCCCCTACCATATTATAATAAAATAATAAATATGCAAATCAAAGAAAGTGCATTGAGAGGGGGAAGAAAGAAATGCTGATTGGCACAGGAAGGTGGCAGGCTGTCAGAGTAACAGAGATTACTCAAAGGAAACCCTAAAAGCCAGAGGGTCTTGAAATGATGTATTTCAATTTCTGAAAGGAAAGAGCTACCGTCCCGGACTACTATACCCAGCAAAGCTATCTCTCATAATTGGAGGAAAAATCCAAACTTTCCATGCTAAAAATAGAGGAATTGATACCTGGCAAGGCAACTCTACAAAAGATACTTGAAGGGGTCCTTCAGGTTGAAGAGAAAAACAAATCTATCCGTGAAGCCACAAGAAAAAATAAACCATGCTAAACAAAAACAAACAAAAGCAAGAGAAGAGAAAAAAATAAATGCTACAAAATAACAAATGACAGGAAGCAATACATACCTTTGGATAATAACTATGAATATTAATGGTCTGAGTCTCCCAACCAAAGGTACTGACTAGTAAATTGGATAAAAAAAAAAAAAAGCAGCAATCATCGATCTGCTGTCTCCACGAAACCCACCTCATGACAAAAGATGGATGCTACTTTAGGGAGAAAGGGTGGAAAAAGGAACGGGGAGCAAATGGAACTAGGAGGCAAGCAGACTCTAGTATCTGACAAAGTAAGCTTAAACAAAAACTGGTGAGAAAAGATAAAGAAGTGTGCTTCATGCTGTCAGGGAGCAATCCATCGAGATCATGTCCCAATGCTAAACAGACCCATCACAAACAGAGGTGTATCCAGATTCACGAGACAAATACAAGTTAGCACTACCACCATAGGAGTTAGTGTCTCACTTTTCTGTTGTCGTGAAGAGACACCATGACCAATGCAACGTACAAAAAAAAGCATTTAATTGGGGACTTAGAGTTTCAGAGGATGAGTCCCTGATCATCATGGTGGGCAGCTTGGTAGTAGGCAGGCACACATGGTACTGGAGCAGCAGCTGAGAGCTTACATCTTATCTACAAATTGGAGGCAAGAGGCAGAGAGCTAACTGTGAATGGTATTTTATACACACACACACACACACATATTCATTCCCATTTTTGGGGACAAGGTCTCTCTACATAGCTCTGGCTATCCTGGAACTCACTATGTAGACCAGGCTGGCCTTGAACTCACAGAGATCTGGAGATCCACCTGCCTCTGCCTCCTAACTACTTAGATTAAAGGCATGCTCACTATGCCCAGCAGGTGTGGGCTTTTGAAATCTCAAAGCCCACCCTTAGTGACACACCTCCTCCAACAAGCACACACACCCTCCAATAAGGACATACTCCTAATCCTTTGCAAGCAGTTTCACCAATGGTAGACCAAACACTCAAATATGAGTCTCTGGGAGCATTCTCATTCAAATCATCACAGCTGGTAATTAAATTAACTAATTCTGATCAATTGACATGTCATTCTGCAAAAGTAAAATTAACAGAGAAATTAAATGACATTTAAATGACCAATTAAATGACATCACAGAACAAATGGACTTAACAGACATCTAAGAATATTCTATCCCAACACTGAAGAATATACATTCTTCTCAGCAACCTATGGAACTTTACGTAAAGTAGATCACATAATAGGACACAAAGTAAGTCTTAACAAATACAGGGCAATTGAAACAATGCTGTGTATTCTATCTGAGTACAATGGAGTAAGACTACAAATCAATACCAAGAGAACCCTCCACATGTATACAACCTCTTGGAGGTTAAATAATAACCTATTGAGCAATGAATGAGTCCTTGAAGAAATCAAGAAGGAAATAAGGGGAAAAATAGAATCAAACGAATACACAACATATAAAAACCTATTTGGGACAATTAAAGGAGTCCAAAGAGGGGAGTAAATAGCTCTAAATGCCTACATTAAGAAATCAGAGTGGTCGGAAAGAAATAACAATGTACCACAGGGCCCTGAGAAAAGAACAGGCCAAATCTCTAGTCGGTATATGGAAAGAAAGCAAATTCATATCAAAATTAATTAAATAGAAATAAGAAAAATAATAATAATACAAAGAATGAATGAGAGAGCTGGTTCTTAAGATAAACAAGACTGACAAACCTTTAGCCAAAATAACAAGAGAGAAAACTCAAATTAATAAAATTAGAGATGAAAATGGAGCCATTGAAACAAATGCCTTTGAAATTCAGAAAATCATTGTGTGTTACCTTAAGACATATATTGCAGTACATTGGAAATCTAAAAGAAATACGTGAATTTCTAGATGCATATGGCCTGCCAAAATTAAACCAGGACAAGATATACTATTTAAACAGATCTGTAGCAAGCAGTGAGATTGAAGTAGTGATTATAAATCTTCCAACTAAAAAAAGAACAGCTCCAGATGGACTCCCTGGTGAATTTTACCAAATCTTTAAAGAAGAGATAAACTGATGCTTTTCAAATTGTTACCCAAAATCAGAAAGGAAAGGACATCACCAAACTCTCATGAAGCTACCCTGATGCCCAAAGCAGATAAAGATACAACAATAATGCACTTACAGACCAATCCCCCGGATGAACACAGAAACAAAAATTCTTAACAAGAGATTTGCCAACCAAATTCAAGAACATATCAAAAAGATCACTTACCATGGTTGAATTGGATTTATTACTGAGGTGCACGGATGGCTCAATATAAATCAATAAATATTAAACATTACAAAAATGGACTTAAGGACAGAAATCACATGGTCATTTTTAATAGATGCAGAAAATGCTTTTGACAAAATCCAACACCTTTTCATGTTAGAAGTCCTGAAGAAACTCAGAATTGGAAGAACATATCTCAACATAGACTGTATATAACAAACATATCCAACATTATGTTAAACTGGGAAAAACACAAAGCATTTCCAATAAAATGAGGACTAAGACAAGGATGTTGACCTTCACTACTCTTATTCAATATAGTGCTGGAATTCTTAGCTAGAGCAATAAGACAAGAGAAGCAAATACAAAATATATAAATGAGAAAGACAAAAAACAGAGTATCTGCATTTGTACATATGATTCTATACATAAAGGACTTTTTTATGCAAGGAAACTCTTACTCAGCAAAGTGTCAGGATGCAAAGTTACCATACAGAAGCCATTCTATTTGCTAACAACAAACACACTGAGAAAGAAACCGGACAAACAATACCATTCACAATAGCCAAACAACAACAACAACAACAACAAAAAACCTTTAGAGTAAAACTAAAGACTTCATTGAAAATTCTAAAACACTAAAGAGAGAGATTGAGGAAGACATTAGAAGATGGAAAGACCTTCAGTGTTCACAGATCAGAAGAATCGATATTGAGGAAATGGTCTTCCTACCAAAAGCAATCCCAATCAAAATTTCAGTGACATTCACAGAAACAGAAAGCAAGCACAAAAGACACCAGACAGCCAAAGCAATCCTGGACAAAAGGAACATTGCTGGAGTTATCCCTCATATGTGATTTCAAGTTATTCTACAGAGCCATGGTAATACAACAGCATGGTACTGCATTAACAAACAAACAAACAAACCCTAGATCAATGGAATAGAACAGAGGATATGAAGCCACACAACTGCAGTCACCTGATCTTTGACAAAGAATGCCAAAAATACACATTGAAAAAAAAAGTCTTTAACAAGTAGTTCCAGGAAACTGGATATCTACATATAGAAGAATGAAAATAGAGTTTCACCTTTCACCCTGCACAACCATCAGCTCCAAGTGGATAAAGGACCTTAATGTAAAACTTGAAACTCTGAACTAGAGAAAAAGGTAGGGAGAGCCCTTCAACAGGTAAGCAGAGACAAGGACTTTCTGGATAGGATGATAATAAGTCAGGAAAGAAGGACCACAGCAACTAAGACCTCATAAGAATAAATGCTTCTGTACAGAACAAGAAAGTGTCAATGGCTGTGAAGAGATGGCCTACAAAATGAAGAAAATCTGCCAGCTACACAGAGGATCAGTACCTAGACTATCCAAAGAACTTAAGAAACTAACATCAAGAAGACAAATGATGCAATCAAAAACTGGACGACTAAAGAAGAAATCCAAATAGTTAATGCACATTTACAAAGTGCCCAGCACTGTCAGCCATCACTAAAACTACTTAGAGATCCTATCTCACTCCAGTGAGAATGGCTGTCAGCAAGAAAACAGGTAACAGTGAATGCTGGTGAGGACGTGGAAAAGGAGAATTGTTATCCACTGTTAGCAGGAATGTAAATTGGTACAACCACTATAGAAATCAGTGCGGAGATTTCTCAAAAAACTAAAGACAAGACTGCCATATGACCCAACTATACCACTCCTCAACATATACACAGAGGACACCATATCTTAGTAAAGGATGTATCGGTGCATCCATATTCCTGGCTGCTTTATTCACAATAGCTAGGAAATGGAATCAACCTAGATATATGTCAACTGATGAATGGACAATGAAAATATGCAACCTATGTCCAATGAATTTTTATTCACCTGTAAAGAAAAATAAGACTTTGACATTTGCAAGGAAATGAATGGAACTTGAAAATACTATACTAAGTGAAATAATCCAGCCCAGCAAGACAATTTGTGTTCTCTCTCACTGGAGCCTAGCTTTGAGTTTTTCGATTGGTGTGCTTAATTTGGAGTGTCATTAGAAGTCAGGAAGCTAGAAAGGGCCTGTGGAGTGTAGGAGGCCTTTAAGAGAAGGGATAGCAGAATACATGTGATATGAAAGTAGAGGGGAGAGAGGACTACTGGAGGTTAAAGGTAAAGCAAGGACAGGTGTGGAGTAAAGAGAGGCTGGGGTAGTTTCACCAAAACTTAGGATATATTAAAAAGCATTATGGAAACCCACTGCTTTATAAGCAACTTAGAAACAACAAACAAAAATAAAACAAAAAACCAGAAGGAGTTTGGGTGGAGGTACCCTGCATGGGTGTGCAATGCTTCTCCAAGCATGGGTTATTAAGTGAAAATCTCCGTATCCACTTCCCTAGGAGTTATTGGTTAGAGAGACCCCTGAATGCCCCACCCATCACCAAAAAAATAAAAAACAAACAACAAAAACCACAGGCTTTGCCTTTGGTCTTCATTGTTAACTAACTAAATGATAAGAGCCTCTTGCTGAAAACATAATGCACTTTGGTTGTAGAACATAGAGAAATCAAGCTGTACCTGGCCTGGAAACGTCCCCTTTGATGGCTATCTTTCAGAGAACTGGACAGTGCTTTATGGGATCCTGGGGTGGGGGATGGGGGATAATCGATAGATTTACCTAGGAATGGACCCTGCAATGTTGACCTTCCAGGCAACATGTACCTATTGGTGTAAATGTGGTATGATTGTCATGGGGGTAATCAACCACTCACTAAATGGATTTGAGGTCTATTCTACAGGAGGGAATTCATGGCCAGCCCTGGAAATCTATCAAAAGCCTACAGCTGTGGAGATCATGGGCGCTAAAGGAACCTACTACTATTGCTTTGCTAAATGGACATCTTGTCAAACCACATTTTCAATATTTATGTTCGGATCTATAGATTAGTGCTGTTCTCAACCTTGATCAGAGAAGCTTCTTTTTACAGTGGATAGTGGTTAATGCACAGACTCCTAACTCATCCAAGTACTAAGAATATATGGCTGTTGGTTGGTCAGCCCTAAAAAGGACATCTATATCCATGCCAGCATGCCAAAGCTCAGGGAACATCACTAAAGTCAGGGTGTAAAGAACCAGAGGATGGGGAGGAGTGCTGTGGAATGCTGTCTTCTGTGCATGGTATGGCCATTGCTCAGGTGACCTGTACAAGACCCACACAAGATCAAACCAGTCATGAACAGGAGAGGGCCTCACAAGGCTACACTTCTGACTGAAGAGCCATTGGCAATTGGTGATTGCTAATGTAGGGAGGTTTTTTTAGGGGGGAGTGTGGCCATTGGTCGCCAAGCTCTGATGGATGGCCTCACACCCATGTCCACACAATAGGCAAAAATTGGACTCAGTAGGTTATATAGGTGTGTGTAAAAAGGAGGGGACGGAAGTATGGGAGCAGGGATTTGGGTTGGATATGATCAAGATACGCTGTATGCATTTACAAAACTGTCAAACAGTAATACAATACATTCTTAAAAGGACAAACAGAACAACATGGGAAAAGAGGTTTTAATATGACATAATTTACCCATCACTGTGAAAGTTACCTACCCATCTCTAGACCAGTTACTTCATATGTAATCACACTGTAGATAATAGATGCAGAATAGATGTGCATCGGCTTCAAAACTACTATGAGATTTAAGATATACATGTTTGTCTCTAGTTCAGATATACACATGTGCTCTCCCTTGACAAAATTTGCTGGAGGGGATTTTTAAATTAACTGAGACCTACCACCGAACACAACAAGCCTGCCCTGTTAGATATAAGTACCATGCTCTCTAACCCCTGGACATAAGCGCCACACTCACTACCTCATACCCGGCGTGACCTGACAAGCCTAAACAATAGAGCAGACTGAGTCACTCCCAGGACCCTCAGTAGTCCCTCTCACACGCATGCACACACACACACACACACACACGCACATTTCAGGACATTTGAGGCTGGCTTTTACAGTAATTCTGAATTTTCACTAGTCCGTTCTGCTCAGGGGGAGCCAGCAAGGTATGTCTCTCAAGCTCCACACACTCCTGTTAGATTCCCAGGTCAGAGCAGAGCCACTGTCCCTCAAGCTGTTCCCTAGGCAGGCTGGAGGCAGAGCTAGAAAGGGCTGGGGCCTCATGCCCCAGAGAAGCTGTGACAGGGTGGGAGTGACACCAACTTCCAGCTCTCAGTGAGGAGGTTTCCACGTGTGTCTTCCAGATCAGAAAGGAGCTGTTTCGACTTCGCTTCTGTCCCAGTGCCCATTGAATAGGCTTATAGATCTGGCTCCCTGATTTCATTATTGTGCTGAGGCTAACCATGGCCAGAGAAACTCAGCAGAGTTACCAAATTTGTAGCACATTTATTTGCTTATTTATTGTGTGTGTGTGTGTGTGTGTGGTGTGTGTTCATGTGTGTGCTGTTACATATGCATGTGTGTGCACATGCATGTAGAGGATACAGGTTAACCTTACATATCAGTTCTGGAGGCCACTCTTATTTTTGAGACAGAGTTCCTCACGGGAACTCATGGCTCATGGATTATGCTAGACTGGCCAGTCAGCAAGTCCCCAGCATCCTCCTGTGTTCATGTTCCCAATGCAAGCCCACACCACTGTGTCCAGTTTTTAAAGTAGGTACTAGGGATTGAAAATGTCTGGGCAGCAAGCACTTTACCAACTGAGCTATCTCTCTGGTCCTTATCTTTCCTGTTATCTCATAACATTTTATTCTAACAAATATCAACAATCAGAAAAGTTTTAAAAAAATGTGTAGTGAATATACATTGCTGCACCTGGCACACAGAGCCTCCACTTGACCTTCTGTTCTGTTCAGTCACCCACTGAGAGGCTGGAGTTTCAGTTTCTGCTTTCTGGACCCTTTGGTGCTCAGACCCACACCTTAGTCCTGCAGTATGCACATAACTTTTCTTCCTTCCTTGACGCACAATCGTCACTTCCTCTCTGAGTGCCTATGGCAGTTACAGACTCAATTAGATGCATGGTTTAATAAGAAGATTGGTGTCTGGCCCTTCAGATACCATGGTTGTATCCGTGGATTCAACCAAGTGCAGCTCTGAGGTATTTGAACAGCAAAAATATTTACATCTGCGCTGATCGTGTGCAGAACTTCTTCCTGTCATCCCCCAGCAATACAGGGAGGGTAACAACCGTTTGCACAGTATCTACATTGTATTCAGTAGTGTAACTTAGAGATGACTTAGTTATAGGTGAGGATTATACATGCCAAATGTTAGTACTATGCCATATTTTGTTTTTCTTTTGGAGTGCTAGGGATCAATCCTAGGGCCTCACTCTGGTGGGCAAGTCCTGTACCAATGAGCTGCATCCCAGATCAGTATGTAAGGGACTTAAGCATCTACAGACCTGGGTATCTGCAGAAGTCCTGTAATCAATCTGCTATGGATTCCAAAGGACAATTTCACACAGATACACAGACAGACAGAAAGACAGACAGACACACACACACACACACACACACACACACA